>JAEIIJ010009117.1:0-15293 GCA_018904815.1 Drosophila ogumai | reverse complement strand
TATATATATATATTTGTATGAGGAACCAGGAGCAGCTGCCACAAGGATTCAATAGCCGGGACACACTTCCCGAGTGACCTTTTTTCGTTTTTTTTTCTTCTTTTTCGTTTCTTCATTTTCAGTTTAGTTTACCATAGTTTGGTTCTTGGTTTTTGGCAGGAGCCACAGCGACGCTCGCTTCCCTTTGGGGATGCGCCACGTGCTAAGTCGTTGATCCTGCCCAGAAACAGCTGCCGTCCGCACACAAAGGAGGAGAGGAGACCGTCTGGACCGGCTCCGCTCTTTTCGCCAGGACCTGCCGAAGGTTTCGGTTCTTTTTTTTCGGCCTCTCCTTCCGATCGTAGCACCTGCTCCTTCCCATTCCGTGCTCCTTTATGCGCCTGTGTTTATTTTTCTTCCTCTCGTCTTATTTTATTTTATTTTGGGGCGTGCTAAGTGAGGTGCTGGAATTGTAGTCGCTTAAGCGGAGCTGCTCAATCAGAATGTCACCGCAGTTGGCTACAAATGAGCAACAGGCCATTCCAGGCCAGGCCCAGAGTTGCCTAATTAATGAAGGTAGCATTGGACCACACACATACACACACGCCGGCTTACAGACAGGTTGGCTTGGGTTTCCATCGAAAAAGAAATGAATTATTCGGGCCATGAGTCATGTGGTTAACCCCCTGGTTAAATGCTTTGACCACGTGGTAAGCTCTGGCAGCTGCTCCTGCACCTGCACCTGCCCATTAGTCCTTTCGAAAAGCCGCTTTGTAATTTGAAGGAGCTTCTCCTGCTGCTCCTTGGCTCTAACTGCACTTAACAGTTGCCCAGCTGGCAGGTATCAGTTGGAGTTTAAGTTAAGTTAAGTTTAAAGAAGTGACAGGGTAAGACTAATTGGAGACAGAGTTCTGTTTGGCTTTTAAGGGCGCTTTAACCAAAATTTAGTTAATTTTTTCAAAAGATAAACGATCCAAAATTCAGGTATGGCTGGTACACTTAATCTTTCAATTAATCTTGAAATCTAAACTAATAGAAATAAATAATAATACCAATACTAACATCTATAGTTTCCATTTGCAGCCCGACATTCCTTCGTTTGCCAGCATCTTTCCCCTTTTTTGCTTTTTCCTTTTCTAACTTTCCCACCTCAAATTCCTTGGCAGAGATGCTGACAAATTGTCTAATAGAAATGTCAGAACAAAATCTGTCCCAGAAACGTCGTCGTCGCCCAGTCATCTTTCTATTTGCCTAGCCCAGGTAACACAGGCCAAGCAAGTGGGGTTAAGACGACGTCTGCGACTGTGGGGAGCCGTGGTCAATGCCAATAAACAATAATTCCCATGACTGCCACTAAGGCGAGACGAACACGGCGACTTCCCAGACACCGCGTCGACTTGAGCAGCAGCAGAGACTAAGGTGGTCTACTAGACCCAACCAGCAACATCACAAGAAGCAACA
The DNA here is from genome assembly GCA_018904815.1 of Drosophila ogumai. Taxonomy (NCBI): domain Eukaryota; kingdom Metazoa; phylum Arthropoda; class Insecta; order Diptera; family Drosophilidae; genus Drosophila; species Drosophila ogumai. Next base: position 13,853 of record JAEIIJ010009117.1, on the reverse strand, counting down.
GCAGCAGCAGCAGCACTAGCAGCAACATTGCCACCACCAACAGCAACAAGTCAGGCAACAACAGGTGAGAGATCTGGCTGAAGCTGGTTTTATTTTTACTTTACTTTACTTTACGATCATCGGCAGAAACACGGGAAGAAATGTACTTGAAAGTGCAAGAACTAAGTTAAGATGTTAAATTCCATTAATAAATCGACAAATTTTGATAATTATAGAGCATAAATCTCTAACAATATCGATATATTATATAAGGTATATGTTTAGAAATGAGTGTATAGAATGTGAATACACATTGCTCAACATTTAAAAATTTGCTTAAAATATTTTTAGGTGTTTTTCAACGAAAATAAAGTGTAACGATTATTTCGATGTTTTAGCTTTCAAAGAAGAGTTTTCTAACATATAGACAGTAACCTAAGTATATCGAAAACGGTTAATGTTTACAACTTTTAGTTTATAGTATGGGTGAGTTTAAATCTAAGCCGAAAAAATTGTATAAATATTTTAGTTCTTTTAATTTTAAAAAGGTACTTGACAAAATGTTTCAGAGATTCAGGCCATTAAGAATTGTTAATCGTTATTGATTGACCAATTTTTGAGTAACATATATAATTTACTAAGACTTAATCTTATCTAAAAAATATATAATCTAGTCTTCTTTCTAGACTTGAAATGGCTAACTTCGAATCTTAGTATTTCTTAGAGTGTACCCCGCAAGAGCAGCATTTGCTGCGCACTTTCGCGACTTTGAATCCTACTCTCTAGCCCGGGGCAGGAGGAAGTGAAGTGGGGCGGACTGCAGTAGAGTGAAGTGGAGTAAAGTGAAGTGAAGTGAACTGAGCTTGATCTTGTCATTAAACGTGGCTGTGCAATGATGTTGCCGCTGGCTGATTGGTGGATTGGTGGAGTCTCCGGGCCACAAGTTGCATGACCGATTGCCACCTGTTGCAGCAACATCGGCAGCAGCAGCAGCAGCAACAGCAACAGTGGCAGTTGCACTTGCTTTATTGAAATTGCAGCTGTCGGCTACTGGTTTTTGCCCCGCATTTCCTAAATCAAATAGTTCACAATTTGCAACTGCTTTTCCCTGTCCTTGAGGTCCAATTCGATCCAATCAAAGCTCGTCATAGTAAATAACTTGTTGTGGCGGAGCACGAGTTCTGTCGGTGCTCAGTCAGGTTGACAGCAGCCTGCGAGCAGTAGAACTCGCTAAATATCCGTCTGCGGTATTTGTTGATAAGCTGCTTGCCTGGGGAAGTCTGGTGTAGGGAGTAGGGAGCATGGATCATGGAAGCTGGAGCCCAGAGACTGAGACAGACACCGAACCGGAGCTGAAGCTGAGGCTGAGGCTGAAAGGCTAGACTGAAAGGCCGCCAGCGCAATATGAAACTGGTATGAGTACTGCAGATCGTGATTCAGTTCGTCGCCTGGTCTTGTTTGTTTGTTATTATGCTCTAGACTGCACGGCGTCCCACACACAGAAGAAAATCTTAAGATTAACAAGATCTTGAAATTCCAAGGATCTATTACATTTTTTTTTAATTCTTCAAACATTTAATTTGTCTTCAACAAGAATGCAGCTAGTTTTAAATATTCACGTTATTATAATTCTATAAGTCTTAGATCTATTTTTAAATTTAATAAATGTCTTTAAATGTTTATTTGTTTTACCTTTCATTTCTTTCTGTGCACCATCAGTCTATTCTCTTTGGAATCTAGATTCTGGGCTACTTCAGTCAAGCTCAAATGCTCAAATGTCGCTAACTCAGTTATAGACTTCTAGTTTGTGCGGGTTATAAACTGACTCGTGAAGCTTGCCTTGAAAATTATTTGAATTTGTCGAATGCCTCTGAAATTATCCAACAATTCGGTGGCTTTGGATGACAGAAGAAGCAGAGTTGGTTGAGCAGAGAATGCTTTGAAAGATTCTACAGATCATAGATTTTTCAAGTAAAAGTTTAAGCCACAAATATGTTGCTTTTCAATGCTTAATTAAAATACTTAATCAAGCTAAGCAGTCAGACCATATTATAGTATAATACTTTATTAATTTAAATATAGATTTTGAATAAAATATCCTCTTTTTTGGGGGGACTTTTATACTCAGAGTAAACATATAAGTTTAGCTTGCTTAAATAAAGGTAAAAAGAGTAACTATTTTTATAATCTTAGCTTTCATATTTCAAATTTGTGATAATGTTTTATTATTTTGCCTAAAATATAGAGCTTAATTCATTTATTCCTTATGCCAACAGCGATTTAAAAATTATACAAAACTTTAAATTATTTGTATATTTACATTTAGATTATTAAAATTGATAACCTATTTTTGCTAAATCGAAGAGTGAGCTACATTTCCCCTTCCTCGATGATGAGAGAAAGAGAGGGGTCAGTCCCAGCTTCCAGCTTCAAATCCAAACTCCAACCTCCCAGCCAGGACCAGACCCAATTGCCCACACACGCGCTGACTATTCAACCTCTGTCCCCATGTCCACTGGTCCGGATCCACAAGATACCCTGCTCCCAATCCCTGCTCCCAGACCCTGCTCCCAGTCCCTGCTCCCAGTCCCTACTCCCTGCGCCCTGGTTCCTCTTTTCGAGGAGACCCTCAGCAAGATCACATAACAATCTCCAACGTCACGTTAAAGATTTCACTTGAAGCTCGCGAAAAATCACCTGATGACTAAATTAAAGTGGCGCTGGTATGCTCTCGGGCCTCCAACTTAGCCGCTGCCTCCTCCTTGTGAACTAATTTCGTAAATTTTTCGAGCTGCTCTCATTCCAGGCAGTGTGTTTTTATATTTTTTCTTCTTTTTGGTTTTTTTTATTTTGTCTTGTTCTGGATGCTGGGATGTTCGGTTGCTTGGATGCTGGGCTTTTTAACCGGCTTTTTGGGCAGACGACTCACATCGAATCGAATCGCACACACACTGCTGAATTTTTAATGAATTCCAATGAGAGCGGCGGCGTTGGCCAAAATCGCGGTGTGCGGTCGCCTTCTCATGGCCGCGGACCCAATTGCAGTTCCCCAAGCTCAGTGCTCGCAGCTCGCATCTCCAAGCTCCCAGTTCTGTGTTCCCAGCTCCCAGTTTCGAGCTCCCAAAAAGGGGCAGGCGGGCGGTCACTTCACTTAACTTGCTCGCTGCTGCGACTGCGACTGCGATTTGGTTAGTTAGTTGGACGTCGACGTCGCGTCGCTGCATTTTGTGCGCCTTGTTAAGAATTTCATTAAAAATGAAGACCTGAGACCCAGAAGAATGTATCCAATACGACTCCGCTGTGTGTTGTGTGTTGTGTGTGTGTATGCCACAGCGGGGCTGGGACCGAAAAAATGTAGTTGTTGTCGCTTTTTGTTAGCCTGCCACCGTGTAGGTAGTGCGCCGGCGTTGCGCTTCCACCTTCAATCCCCCTCCTGAAGCTCCTCCTGGCCGAGCTTGCATATCTGCAAGACAATCAACAGCAGCAACTGCAGCGGGCAGCGGCAACAAGTAGAACTCATCCAGTGGCGCTCAGTGGCCACAGAAGGGAGATACTCCTCCTCTGGCAGTGCCACCAGCGCAGTCACAGTCACCAACAATTGCCACAAAACACTGAGGAAAAACGTTGACTAAGTTGAACTTAAGTGAAAATAGAAGGCATTCTATAAAGCAAGGACTTATTCAAGGGGAATATTAAAAAGAATTCAATGCCAAGCGTTCAGTTCGCAGAATATTTCAATATAAAAGCCGATAAAACCCTTTAATCAATCAATGCCATTTTTTTAGTAATAAATTATGTTTTTATTATTTGATTTGCGCACTGTGTCTTTTGGCGACTTAACTTAAGGTGTTTTTTACTTTTCACTTTTCTAATAGTTTCAAAAACCTTTGTGATTTCTTTAGCACCTCCAATTATTGGAAAAACCAACTTTTTAAAAAGTGATCTATAAAATCTGGGTCAGACCTTTTTAAACGTAAACAATGGTCCTAAAAAATATATTACCTAAGGAAAGCAGTAAGTATAAATAAAATATCTCTTTTCTTCATATAAATCAATCCCAATTTTTTCACAGTGCACGCAATTCTGCCTCCTGCTCCGCTTCAACCCAGCGAATCTTCGTATTTGGGTGCAACGAAACATTTTTAATTGGTTTTGTTTCATTTTGCGCCGCCACAGGCCCTGGCCAGACTGCCCCGCCACAGTGGCTAGCATTTTGCTGGGCTTTCGGCCAGGCCCAAACCGAACCGAGCCAAGCTAACCATTGTCTCTCGCTCTCCGTGTCCAAGAGACTCGGGCACAGACGGGGCAGAAATTGACGAACTGCCTTAAATAAGCAACTCAAGGTTGGCTGCCAGTTTTCCCTGAAGACTCCACGCAAACGATACTCCAACTGCAGCTCCAACTCCAAGTCGGAGTCAGTCGATCGGTGGCCACATCAAGTCAACAAAAGATTGAAAACTCAATATAGCACCGACGAATGGGGCAGGGACTGGCATTGGGAATGGGACTGCGACTGCGACTGCGGCTGCGACTGGGAATGGGAATGGGAATGGTAATGGGGGAGCGACGCGGCAGGGACAGACACGCAAAACGTTGGCCCGTTCAAATCCCAAAATTGGCAATTTATCCTTTATGAACTTACAAAATAGCCGCCGTTTATACCAAAACAAGTTAATTCGTCCGGGAGTCGGAGTCGAAGCTCGCAACTTGGAACTTGGGAGCAGTTTGCAGAAACAGAAACCGAAGCAGAGACACACGAGATGTCTGAGCTAGAAAAGGCACACAAAAAATTATTTAGGAGTACAAACAGTCACACTTTATTTAATTTTAATATTTTAAATGAATACTTACAAATAATAATTAAGGAGGGGAATATATAAAAGAAATAAATGCTAGTCTTGATTGCAAATTATACAATTAAGTTAACTTGCTACAAAACATGTTTTTACAAAGAATATATTTATTATTTTCATAAACAGAAAGTACGACTCTTCTATTATAAGCCGAGGGTTTCTCCAAATAATTAATAGGTCAATAGTTTGATTATTATATTAAAATCTACACTTTTTTTCTCTGTGCACCGACTTTAGCTGATGACGATGACGAAGGGCCGCCAGGAAAACAATGAAGCCAACACAGACGGACGGATTGCAGAGGGCCAGGTGAGGCAGTCCGGTGAAGAGTCAGAGGAGTCGGAGTAGGAACCTGGTAGCTAGTAGCTGGAAAGAAGGGCATAGAGGGCAGGGAAAGGAAGCTGCGCAGGCGGCGATGGCGGCGCATTAAGGGCCAAGCCGAAAATGCAACGCTCTTGTGGCTCCAAACCGAACCGATCCGATCCGAGTTGGAGCATGGCTTTAAATAGATGTGCCCAAGTTTAGACAATAAAGCCATAATTGTGCATAAGTGCGCTACACGGCGACTAGGAAAAGAACGACTACTGTCTGGGGGAGACCAAAAGGACAAAGGGGACGAGGGTCCAACATTTGTTATGGTTCCCACAACAAATAAAAGCTTAAATGTTGCTACTAAATACTTTAAATTAAAATAAATAAAGTTAATATTCTTTTAAGGGATAAATCTCTTTTGTTGTGTTATTTCTTAGAGAATTTGGCTTACAAAAAAGCATACATTTGAATAATAAATTAAGTTCAATAAAAATTCAAGAAGTAATAATTTCAGAGCCCCCGCTTAGGATTACTCCACCTTTTGTGCTGCCACGAAATCCCTCTTTTGGGCGTCAAAATCAGTTGCTACTTTATGGACACCGCCTGGCTGAACTATCGTTCCGCCCGATCTTTATTTGCCATTATGCTCGACTGCACTTGGGCCAGCATGTCATTTGCCGGGTCTGCAGAGGATTGGCTGAGACGGCTGAGGAGCAACTCCCATGGCGACCGCCTGGCTAATTGCACACAAATCTGTTAAGGCAATTGGCAAGGCTGGCAGCTGATGATCGGAGCTGGCCGGGGCCAATCAGCGGCGGCGGCGACAGGTGCGCCAAAAAGGCAGGCTAGAACACGACATGTTCCCAGCAGCTACCAGCTGCCAGATCCCTGGCCAGACCCGAATCCGAGCCTCCGAGACGAGACCGGAGGCAGACACAACATGAAGCACATATGAAACACTCCGCACAGCCAGAGTCGCGGTTTCAGCTATGATAATGTATATTTTATGAGTTAATTTCCAGTGCTCCCTGCCTGCATCGTGGAGATCGCGTGTTGCCCACGGAGCCTTGATGCGACTGCTGCTTGTGCGCTGCTCCTCCGTGTGCCGCCCTTCCAGCTGGGATCCCATCCCAGCCCAGCCGTGCGCTCATCACGCTTCACAAGTTCGCAGCTTGTGCGGAGGCCCCAGAGCCCGGCTCATAATTCTCAGGCCGCCTAACAAGATGTGTCTGGGTGTGTGTGTGTGTGTAAGTGAGGAGAGTGGCGGCAGTTCCCATCTCCCAAAGCCTCCTCCAGGTCCCATCTCCTCTCAGCCACTCTGCGGCGGCTTTGTTGCGGTCTGTTTTCGGTTTGTCTGGCCATTTCGCCTCGCTTTCGGCTCAACATCAACTCCAAGTCCAAGTCCAACTCCAACTCCAACTGCGAATGCAACTCCAAGCGATTCCGATTGCGACTCCTCCAATTCGCACTTTGGTTAAATTAGTTGCGGTCTGGGAAGTTTGGCCACCATAATTTCCCGTGGCGTTTGCCGACCCGACAAACTTCACCAGCCACTCCACTTAACAAGCCGACAGACGCCGCACTTACTGCTGTTGCGACTTGCTGCTGCCGCTGTTGCTGCTGCTGCTGCGACTGTTGCTGCTGCCAAGTGTGTGACCGAGAGCGCTGATTGAAGCCGCCTGCATCAACGCCATCTCCATCGCCATCTCAGATCTTCATCGCTGCACAGTGGGCCAGGTTAAGGTGCCACATGATAAAATTCGGTAATTATAATTTTCTCATTTTAATTATACCAATAAAATAATAACTTACTTAAATAATATGTATATTAAACCTTCTATAAAACTTGTAAAAGAAAAAAGAAAATAAATAAATAAAAATATTTATTAAATTTAGTTTTCATGAATACTAAATTATGACCTCAAAAAGATGTAACAACGTCCTTAATTTGTTGTCTTAGTTTTTTATAAGTATGTATATATTATTATGTATATATTATAATATTATTATATGTATTTTCATTATTATTAAATATATCATATTACATTATTATAAATACATTATTATTTAGTTTTTGTAAATTTTAGCTTGCTCTAGCCCACTGTACACTGTAGTTGTTGTTGCTGTTGCGCCTTGGTGTTGGTGCTGCTGCTGTTGCCGCCTTCTGCTCACGTTTCGCCGGCCCCGAAATTGCAGCAGCTAAAGGATTAACCTCAAATTTCTGCTGGCGGTGTTTGGCTTTCAACGCTTAATTGGTTGTGAAATCATCATTATCACATGGACGACGCGACGATGGCGTTGGCGTTGGCCGTGTTTGCCACTCATCTCATCTCGCCCCATGCCCATCCTCTATCCGCATCTCGATCTCGAGATCCCGATCTCGATCTCGAAGATGTTGTTGCTGCTGATGATTGTTTATTAAGCAGCGCCAGCGAGCTGCGTGTCCTGCCATCTGTCCAGCCCCCAGACCCGACTCCGACTCCGACTCCAGATCGGATCGGATCGCTCCAGACCTGGCCATATAATTTGCGCATGATTCATTTATGATTGAGAGCTGACTTCGACTTGTTTATACAAAACCCGTCAGCATCAGTCGGCATCAGATGCGATGTCTATCCGAGCAGCAGCAGCAGCAGCAGCAGCAGCGGCAAATTATAGGCCAAGACCACCAAAGCGTTAACTGAAATATTTAGCGAGTTTGTTTCTTTGATTTCCAGGAAGCCTCTCGGGCCCAGTCAAATGAGCGCCGCTGCTCTTTAATTAAGCTCCTCGGCACCGACCTGCCTTTGGCCGCCAGCAGGAAGTGCATTTATTCCATTCCACCCCCCAGCCCAGCGTTCCAAAAACGAGAAAATAAACTGAACAAAAATGCGAAGAGTACAACTGAAATGCCCGGCAAGCTCAGCGAAGCGTTGACATGAGTTCACCTTTTGGGCCGCTGCTCCTGACGCCCTCACCCACAAAAATACACAGAGAATTATATTAAATTGGGTTTTGCATAACATTTAAATTTCTAGGAAAACTTTTAGGCAAATTATGTGATGTTCTTGGAATATTTTTAAAGAATTTCGGAAAGAAATTGAAATCATGTTCAGCCAGTTTTGGGGTAACAGAAAAAGAATCAAAACTTTTCTTTTATAATGTCTTCATATTTAGTAGACCTTTTAGTAAGTTTTTTAAAAATCATACATAAAAGTAACATTTAATTTGTCAGGCAACAATCGTTAACTAAATTTCGAAATTAATTTTTTAAAGATTATAATTATGATTTGTTACCTAAGAGCACAAAACGAAACGGTGCATAATCATTACCAAATCCCAACTATAATTATATCCTATATTTGCGTTGCTTTTAAAATAAGTTTAGAATTTATTTGATATAAAAACTGTTTAATATATTTTAACATAAATAAATTTTAAATACATTTTTAAGGCTACCGAAACCTTTTAATAATATCTCTCGATAAATATTTCTTATCATAAATTCAAACAGTTTAAATCATAATATAAAATCATATAACAATATCTAATATTAATTTAAATGTATAATTTATTTTCTTTCTGTGCACACATACACTTAAATACCTTGCCGGCATGCCAATCGCCAAATCGTAATAAAAGACACAACGGGAGGGTTGCCAAAAATGGTACACTCCGTTCTGCGTTCTGCGATCTGCGATTTTCCCCCAAAAAGCAATAGCCACAACTGCAACATCTTCGACGACAGCGGCTGCCCAACATTAATCATAAATTACCAGGTCGTTGAGTTGGCCAAAAGGGTGGAGCGGCGGCTGAAGTGGAGGTGGAGCTGCTGGGGGGCAGAGGGAAGACGCCCCAACGTGTGGCGAGGTGTTCGCTGTGCGCATTTATAAATTTTGCCAAGCGCCAGGCCAACTCGAGACCAGGCAGAGGAGAGCAAACGACGACGTCGACGACTGACTCTGGCCAAAAGAAATGATCATCTTCATCATTGCCGACCGACCCGGCCGGGCCACGTACTAAAAAATGTGAGATATGGCGGCAGCAGGCCAAGGTTATAATTGGCCCAAAGCGGCCAAAAGCGGCTAACAAACGAGAGGGGCACAGCTCGTAAAGCAGAAGACGACGGCATCGTCTTAGCCAAGATGAGGGCCAGGATGCAACCGGGCGACCTGTGGGCAGCCCACAGTGATGCGCACGTGCTTAACCTCTGACTTTGTTTTCGACCATCATCATCAGCTCAGTGCCCATATCTTCTTATGCCTCACCTCTGGGCCAGCTTCGTCGGCGGCGGCAGCTTCTTCAAGTCAGAGGAGCCGTTTTGGAGGAGCTGCTGCCGTAGTAGCCTGGCGATTAGCCGCGGATCGTTGTTTACTGGGAACCGAGCGCGGAGGCCGTGAGAGGTTGTTTATGGCCCGCCCAGGCAACACCCCCTTGGCTGGGAACCAAAAGGAGGAGTATAGCTTGCAGTCTTTGGTTAAGTCCAGGGTTAAAGGCGAAGGGTCTGGGCGGGAAGGGGAAGGTTATGGGTTCATTACATATATGGACAGGCTGATTATTTGACTAATTGTTTAGGCAGAAAAATAAATTTAAATTTAAAATAATAATTAGTAACCAAATTAATATAAATTTCATCATTTAGTAATGTAAATATATTTTCTTAATACTCGTTTAATAAATTTCATGAATCCGCAAATGTTATAATCATGCAGTAATTGCATATTTATCCACTTGACTGAACCGAAATAATTGATTACTTCAGTAATAACTTAATCAATTTTCCTTGCATGCCAATGAAGTAACTAACTTGCATAACTTCCATATTTAAATTTATTTGAAGAAGATTTTCCAAGTCAGTGAACTTCAATGCGATGTCACAATAGAGAAGGGGAGCAGGGAATAAAATGAAAGGAGACTCGCCCACGCAGCTCCTCCAAGAAGGACATTCTCGGGCGCATCCAGACAATGCAATCTATTTTGTGATCCGCTGACAGGCATTTGTAATGCGAAGGAGTGGCGTTCATGGCGCAGTGACCAGTGGCCACCAGCCAGGACTTGCAAGTCCGCCGCCTGGCTGGCTCCGAGCCAAAGCGAATTTACTGCATTTTGAGGACAGCTCGTAAAAAGAGGAAATGTGGCCGCTTTAATTGCGCCACAAACTGCGTTGGAAAATTCAATTTGCCAGCAAAAAGTAAAAAGGATAAAGGAAAACATAGGAGAGACAACAATTTCAATCTGTTCGTTTCATAAATACGCAAATTTGCCCATTGAGGCGAATGCAAATATTTTGTCAAGACACTTCCATTTAGCATAGGCAAAGTCCACAGAAAAAGTCAGAGAAACTGTCGCAAGGATACGGCGTTTTCCCTTCCAACACCATCATCAGCATCATCATCATCATCATCAACATCATCGTCATCGTCATCATAGTTTTCAGCTAGGATTGCGCTTGTGCTAGTGCCTGTGCATTTTTGTAGCCGACTTACAGGAATCGCGGCGCCAAAAACTACTAAAAATAAAGTTTGCATTTTGTCTATTTGTTTCCTGTCGCCTTTTCTGGGTACCCCTCGTCCCTTTGCTACAACTTTCCCGTTTTCCCGCCAGCAGCATAAACTCAGAAATTGTCATAAAGACAGGTTGACAAGAGCGGCAAGTAGGGACTGGAGATGGACAAATTGTTTTCTTTTGACTTAGTTAACTCTATGAAAATTAAGCAAACTAACAAACAATTTTTATAGAAAACAGTTCAGACTAAAGTATAATATGTGAAATAAAACCATACTTTTATATAGATTTATTTTTATACATTTTGGTTTAATATAAAATAAAAGTATATATACATAAATTATTATATATTAATAAGCTATGAGTTGAGCTCAATAAATAAATAAAATAAAGCAATATATTTAATATTTACTCTATATATATTTTTTTTACTATATTCTAGTTAGTTTACTGAGTGCTGCTTGTTCACATATTGTAGTAGGGATTAGCCTTATCAACAACATATAAAATAAAATAGAAAATATTTTGTTGTATACCGAAAATACCATTAATAATTTCTAATTTAAAATAAAATCTAGAATTAAAATAAAATAATAATAATTAAATTATAAATAATTTAGAAAAGGCTCAAGGACCTACCCTGAATTGACGTTGCCATATCCTTTTGTAAAATACAAATATTACTTGATTTTTACAAACGGAACATCTTGGCGCCACCTACTCTTAATTGACGGAACCAGCATGTTTACTAGTGGCTGCCAATTTAAATCGCCAGGTGGCGCACGCTAACGTTTTACGTAAGAAGCTACGTAAAGGCTTTAAAAGAAGCCCGCACACTTTATAGATTTTCCTTACTTTTAAAATAAATTTGTTAAAATATAAGCACTAATCATGAAAAGTTTAACAAGTTACCGAGCGAAAACGATATTTTCTATGGTTTATGGCTAAGCAGCTTTTCAGGGAATCCTTAAAGTCCATTACTTTGCTGCAGTGCTAACAATTCGTCCAATTTTCGAATAGTTTAAAGTGATTATAAGCTTAAAAACAAGGTAACCATTCCTTGCTTGCTCCTTAAAAATTTATTTGTAAGTTTAATAGTTAACAAAGTATGAGAACAAACTTTACAAATCAAAATAAATAAAAACTATACGGTTGTCTTCACTCTTCTGCTCTGTTAAAACCCACCTGATACCCAAGATTTTGGGCCTCCAAACTTGTAAATCCTTTGCGGATGCAATTTAGAATTAATTATGTCCACTTACTTGACCAAGAACCGGAGTTTGCGGAAAGGCAAAGCCAGAGCTTCGGGCCAGCTTATGCTGAGGTTACAAATTCTCATATGTCGCCGCACACAGGACATAGGACACAGGACAGGACGAACTGATGGACACTTCGGGCCGGGGGATTGACGCAGCGTTAAGACAAGAGCATTTAACGCTTCAGCACGTTTCCAATTCAATTTTCACAGCCGAGACAGGGAGGAGATGCGAGATGGCAGCGCCAAGGAAGCCGAGGCGTTGGAGCGTGCGAAAACTTAAGCAGACGCACCGAGCATGACAAACGAGGCTAAAAGGACAATGCCGGGAAAGGATGGCGATAATGAATGCCAACGGTAAGCGAATTATGGCCAAAAAAGCGGAAGCGCAGTGTTTAATGAAGATGCCTGCAGTGGAAGTGGCAGTGGCAGTGGCAACCGTGCAATAAATCAACAAATTACGCGTGCCAAAATGGGAGAAAGGGCTGTCTATTGCTATTGTATCTGGCAGATACCGAGATATAAATGCACAGGGAAAAAATCTTACAAAGATTGCGGAAGAGAAATTTAATTTGAGTCAATTTTTTATTTGTTTGTGGAATATTTTAGAGGCTAGAATAATATTCACGGAATATCTTAATTAGTTTTATATATTAAATGTAATAATAATAGTATAAAATACATATTTATAACACACAAAACAATTTATTTTAAGTCTACACCATATAAATGTACATATATTACTTTCTCTATTTTGGCTCAATGTATCTCTCTAACCCATCTCTCCCATCCCCCCAATCCCGGCCATATTTGTGCGCAGAAACAATAAGTGAACCGCTTAAAAATGCATAAATCAAGGCGCAAAACGCGGCCAAGGGAACTGAAACAAAGGCAGGCGAGCAGCAACTGTCAAAATGATAATCGCCAACAACTGTTGAGACTGTCTTGGCCTTATAACAAATGTTGTCGACGAAGAGGGTGGCCCGGCACTCACCACTCACTGTATTCATTGTATTCTTCGCACCCAATCATAATCAATGTACGGCGACAAGTCCGAAAAACACATTTTACTTATTAGTTACAGCCTTTCAAAAAGAGAGAAAGGGGAAGGGGAAGCAAACATACCATAATGGATCAGGACAGAACTGAACGATTCCAAGCCATCCATCGACTTTTGGCGGCAAGTGTTGGCAGCCAAGAAGGGTTAGCTTTAAAGCCAGACAGGATTTTGGTTTTTGGGAAGTAATTTTTTAATTTATTTTGTATTTTATTTCCTTTCATATATAAAAATGCAAACGATTTTTAATGCTTTTATAACCTTGCAGGATATAATTTTAATCCGAATTTTGCAACGCAATGAAGAGGTCTTTATTATAAATTTTTAATAATTTGAACTAACATTTGTTCGATTTAAAACTTGCAGCATATAGAAACTCTAAGTTGGCTTTCTTCCTTGTTTAAACATAATTTCCCCTTAGATCTAGAGAAGAAAAAACGACGAATTCCCATCACTGTCGGCGTGTTATCCCGGTCATAATCATAAAAACAAATGCAAAACGCAAAAGCCAAAATCCGGAAAGGACATTCCCCCAATTGTGAGGGTGGACGGATTGTCAACCCCTTAATCCACTTGTTTCCCAAGCTCATAATCCTCTCTTTGACTGATGCCCTTGCCCATTATCATAATCATATTGATGGTGGCAGTGGTGTGTGGCTCAGGGTCGTCCAGCTGACCATTTGTGGATATAATTTTCGATATGTTATTGAGTATTTTGCCATGGGCTCAGAGCTGGCAATCGGATTATCAGCGGGACGATTAAAATCAGTCATGGTGATTAATCTTTGGCAAAGTAAACAAAAATAGTGAAAGTCATAACAACAATACAAAGCAGTACAGTTCGTTTTTCTAAGGTTAACAAATCTGCATACTTTATTTACTTTTAATATTTTTCTATAGTTTTATATAATCA
>JAEIIJ010009112.1:0-10064 GCA_018904815.1 Drosophila ogumai | reverse complement strand
AAAATGTATTTAGACTAACAGTCGGCTGAATTAAATGTGTGCATATCATCAACGTCAACAAGAGAATCGGTGGAAACTAAGCATATCAACTTATACTATATACCATAAATATATATATATATACATTAAATATACACAAGACATAGCGGAAAACGGACTATGATTGAACTACAGCGTTGCATATCGGAGTAAACCAACCATGAAATCGAAACATATCAGCTGCAAATGTCGGCAAATAATATATATTTATCTATATATACAATCTATATTATATAGTGTGTAACGGTAAGCATCAAATTCGTTGTAAATGACTTTGATTTTGACCTAGTTTGTAGGGCGCGATGTGTCACGGAAACGTCATAGACAAACTCTAGTTGAATATACTTATATATATAGCTGCACTGCCCCCCCAAAAAGGTATAGATAATTACTATATATACATTATACTGTGCACTACCCCACTTGTAGGCCATAAGTTCGATCAAGGATAGATTTTTTTAATGCATTTTTAAGCCAGATTATTTTATATGTATATTCCTAAACCAAAGTAAGAGATAAATACGAGTATATATACACACTTATCTAAAGTTTAAACATTTCGCAAGCATATCAAACTCAAAAAACTTTAAACTCGAACTCAGTGTGAAGAACTCAACTTAGGCTAACGCTCCCCGAGACGACGATCCATCCAATTTCGGTTTATACACTATATAGATATATACATACCTCCCACACTTTGGTTCTTAGGGATCTTCAGCACAGAACTTGACTAGCTTCAAATACTGAACCGATAAAAAATAGACTATGTGTAAAAATCCTTATTATAAATAAACATCCTAATGCTGATCTCTCTCTGAATGGAACCACGAAAGGAATGTAACTAACCAAAGCAATATATAAATTCAAAGCAAGACTGAAGGTCCTCCGCAGAATGTTTTTTATTCTCCCCTTTTTCTTTTCTGCCTCTCTCTCTCTTTGATTTTTCATAGGTAAATCAATCAATCGATGCTTTGTGTTTGATTCCGAACCAAAATAAAGATATAGTAGCAAATACAACGAACATTTCTAATTTGTTTATATTTTTATACAGAAGCGAAGCGTACATTAATCGTAAACCAACAAGGATATATATATTATAAAGCGAAATTATATATATATTATTATTAATATTAATATACATTCAAAGAGCAATTTGTAGTCACATTTTGTCCTCGAACTCGAACTCGAACTACGCCAATTGCATTAACAACAAAATACATATCAAAAGTTTAACTCAACTCTAGATCCTCCATTGATATTGATATATTGATATTATTGATGTATTGTCTACTTAAATTGAACGTGCAAAACTCAACAACTATAATGTACCTTAAAAATCAACTCTCTATTTCTTTAACTCTAACTCTAACGATAACTCGAACTCTTGCAACTTATTCAAACTTTCAATGTACATACAAAACAAAAACGAAAATAAAAACAAAAAACAAGAAAACGTATTACAGAAACCTAAAAAAAAAATGAAATCAACAAAAATCGATAAGAAATCGTATAGAAATTCAACAAATTGTAAGAAAAAACCAAACAAGAATCAACATTTTAAGCTATGGAAAATTTTACGCATGCAATAAAATAAATGTAATTCGAAAAACGGAACTAGAGGGGATTTTATTATGGGTTTTTAAATAACAAAATTTTTTTTTAATTTAGAGTGGAGTTTATAAAAAACGAGAAAAGTAGCCAAAGTTTGTATACCCTTACAGCTAGGATCAAATCGAAAATTGATCATAACTAAGCCAAAAATTCATTAATTTAACTTTGGAAAGCAGTTTTATGTTAGTTTTTAATAGGTTAACAAATCTGCATACTGAATTAAAAATTTTAAGAGTTCCAAAATTTTGGCCATTTTTGAGAATTTTAATGATGTAACCCCTTATAAAATTTTGATAAAATTGAACAAAAATTGTTTTCTGCCAAGCATAGCTAGATCGACTCGGCTGTTGATGCTGATCAAGAATATATATGCTTCATAGGGTCGCAAATGACTTCTTGACTTTTAATTTTTAAAACAAAGCTCTGGATACCGGGTATCTCTCAGTTTAGCATACTTAACTTTGGCATTCCGACTTGCTTTTACTTTACTTGGAAATTTTACAGTTATTTTACAACGATTTTCTTTACAAGCAAAAAGCTTTGCAAAGGTTTAAAGTTAAACTAAAAAGTCAAGTAAATGTAGAGTACATAAATGAGAAGAATCAAAAGACTAAAACCCATTAAGGTAATACAACATTAAATAAACTATATATAAAATCCAAGTTAATACAAGAATTTAGTATACAATTTATTTATTTAAATATAATTTATTTATCCACGTCTTAACTTTAGAATTTCCAGGTATAGAAAGCTATATCTAACCGCTTTCAAATAGAAAGACAAAAAGCTCAAGCATTTGGGGTCCCAAACTCAACCCTTCGTTTCAGTTGCTATTTACTATTTTTGCCAACCGGTTGTTTGTCGTTCAGCTTCATTACATTTTATTATTTTCTAATTATATCCATAATATATACCTATTTAAACCTGTTAGATAGGTGATTAAACACGTAACTACGACTTGATGATGTGGAAAATTGTAGCAAAGAGTGCCCAATGGCCAAGTTCAGGCCATCAGCTGTGTTTTGTTAGGGTTCTCTCAGTGGGCGGAAAAGTTGGTCAGCAGGTGAGAAATGTAATGCAAAAAGAGCGAAAGCTTTTACGGAGAGCCAAGAATTGTTTACAAACAATGTGATATTTTTTTGATTAGACTCAATTGGAAATTGCGGGAAATTTGAGTGCTCGCAGCGATGAAAAATGGACACAGGCAAAGACCTATGAGGAAATGCCAGGACCTAACAGCCTTAAAATGATATCCTACTTTATGCCAGGGGGTAAGTAAATTTGTATAAATTTATACTAATTTATAATATATAAAAAACAGCACAAAGATCAATAAGTATAAAAAAGCAGTTATACTTTGTATGATTAATTAAGCTGTACAATATTTTTTATGCTTTAATAACCCTTTATTTTATTCTGATTGAGATTAGATATCTGAAAACCTTACATTTCTTTGTAATTAGAAATAAAATATAATCTTATCGGAAAATAACTAACCTTTACTTTGACTGATTAAATTATACTGAACTCTGTTTTGGTACATATATCTTATCTGAGAATATATCTTTTTGAATATTTTTTATGAGTTCTATAATTTTTTTTGTGTAATAAAATAATAATAATATTCCTAAATTAAGAAAGCTCCCTCTTTTTTCCATTTTAGGCGCCCTTCGCCACACAAACCTAATACAAATGAACCGTCGGATGAGGGAAATGTATGGAGATATATATCGCTTACCTGGATTAATGGGCAAACCCAATGTGGTCTTTACCTATAACCCTCAAGACTTCGAGACGACCTATCGCCACGAGGGAATCTGGCCCATACGCGTAGGCCTAGAGAGCTTTAGTTATTATCGCAAAGTGAAGAGACCCGATGTTTTTGGTGGCATAGGTGGCCTAGTTTCCGAGTAAGAATTTATATATATAATTCAAAATATAAAATTATAAGAATATATATTTTTTAGACAAGGCAAGGCCTGGGCAGATATTCGCAAAAAGGTGAATCCAGTGCTCATGAAAGTGCAGAATGTCAGGCAGAATCTTCCCCAGCTGGATCAAATAGCCAAGGAATTTATAGACAAGTAAGAGATTATATTGGCTAGATAAATATCTTAATATATAAATTTTTTTTTTCTTATAGACTTGAAACCCAAAGAAATACCGAAACCCATACCCTCCAGGCCAATTTCCACGAAGAGCTTAAAAACTGGGCCTTTGAATCCATGAGTTTTGTGGCTCTTAACACTCGCATGGGTCTTCTGAGTGATCAGCCAGATCCCAATGCCGCCCGTTTGGCCAAACACATGGGCGAGTTCTTCAACTATAGCTTCAAGTACGATGTACAGCCCTCGATTTGGCCTTTCTACAAGACATCTGGCTTTAAGAAGTTCCTTAAAACCTACGACAATATCACTGAGATAACTACCAACTATATAGAGACAGCCATGAAGCGTTTTGAGATTAAAGATGATCGCAAAACTAAAAGCGTTCTGGAGCAGCTCTTGGAGCTCAACAAGCAGGTGGCTGTGGTGATGGTTATGGACATGCTAATGGCTGGCATAGATACTGTAAGGATTTCCGAAATACTGGATTAATTTAAACAATTTTAATATATTTTTAACTCTTCTTCCAGACCTCTTCTGCTTGCTTGACCATCCTCTATCACCTGGCTAATAATACCTCCAAGCAAGACGAACTGCGTCGAGAGATACTTCGTATCTTACCCGAAACAAAAGGATCCCTGACCGATGAGAACACCAAAAACATGCCTTATTTGAGGGCCTGTATTAAGGAGGGCCTCCGCATCACCTCCATAACACCTGGAAACTTCCGTATAACCACCAAGGATTTGGTGCTCTCGGGTTATCAGGTACCCGCCGGCACTGGTGTGCTCATGGGTGTCCTGGAACTATCCAACAGCGATGAGTACTTTGCCCAAAGTGCTGACTTTGTGCCCGAACGCTGGCTAAAAACGGGCTCCGCTCCTGATGGAGTCCAGGCCTGTCCCGAGGCCAGATCTCGAAATCCTTTTGTGTATTTGCCCTTTGGATTTGGTCCCCGCACCTGCATTGGCAAGAGGATAGCGGAACTGGAGATTGAAACTCTGTTGGTAAGACTTTTGCGGAGCTACAAGGTCAGCTGGCTGCCCGAGACTCCAATGCAGTACGAGAGCACCATTATACTGGCTCCTTGTGGAGATATTCGATTTAAG
Source organism: Drosophila ogumai (assembly GCA_018904815.1). Lineage (NCBI taxonomy): Eukaryota > Metazoa > Arthropoda > Insecta > Diptera > Drosophilidae > Drosophila > Drosophila ogumai. The sequence goes on along the minus strand of JAEIIJ010009112.1, from coordinate 5,200 downwards.
CTGGAGCCTGTGGATCAATCGGTGTGATATATATGTGATATATGTTATGAAACTAGTGTTGGGAAGGTGGATCATAGGGGAATAAATAAGGATTCACTGGTGAAGAAAACTAGTTGTTAAAATAAATAAATAAGCAAATGAATCATAAAGCAAAAAAAAATGTAAATAAATAAAGAAATTAACAACCGCATAACCCAATAAATAAACAATTAAATGAACAAGTGATTAACTGAAAAAGTTGTTCTTTTGCTCACTCATCTAAGAATAAACAAATTCCTGTCTGAGCACCCTTCACCCAACACTAGTCTCTATTTTCAAGTAAAGACATCCTTTTCAGTTCAGAGTTTTACTTGCAATATTCACTAACAATATGGGAATGTAAAAGTGTAGAAAAAAGCTAGCTAAATGAAAAAAAATATGACATTATAGCTTTGGATATAGGAATAAATCCAAGCTCTAACGCCGATTGCGTCCACGGAAGCGTTGGTGGGAATGATTGCGCTGCTGCTGCTGATGGTTCTGATGGTTCTGTTGCTTTTGATTTTGTGGATTTATAGATTTCTCGGTTTCCGGCTGAGCTGGTAGAACCGCCTCCTGGTTCTCTGGGATAGTGGAATTAGAAGCCGGTTCAGTGGGTTGGTCGTTCAGTGCCGACGTGGGCGTGGAGTGGGCTGAATATAAAGGTTATATTAGTATTTGAATGAATGAAAGTAAGGGAAATAATTACTTGCCCAGGACGGATTTAAGGCTGGCATTCTTGAGGAGGGCCTGGGTTCCAAGGCTAGTATTGAAGCAAGTGGGTGAACCTGTTAAAAAATCAAGAAAATTATATTTTCAGATTTGAGTAAGATTATACAAATATATAAGAAACATTCAGAGAGCGACTAGGACACACCAATTGGACTATAGAAAATATCTTCGGAGGAGGTGGCAGGAGTTAGGGTGTCGACAGTGGGATAGTTGGATAGTTGCTGGACAGCCTCGCGGATCTGCTCGGCTTGGGTATCTGGCTGGGCTTGGGAGTGGGATTGGAGCTGGAGGTGGTTTTTTGGAGACTCCACAGTGCTTCCTGTCTGGCTACTTCCGCTGGTGCTGCAACTATCTTCATCATCTTCGGATTCTTCATTTTCGGTTGGGTTTTGTTTAGGAAGTTCGGTTGGGGATTCAGGAAAGGATTCAGTTTCGGTTTGGAGTTGAGGTTCAGGTTCAGGTTCAGGCTGAGGTTCAGTCTCGGGTTCAGTGCTGGCTGTTGTGTTTGAACACATGCACGGAGTAACAAAAACAGAGACAGAATACTAACGTTAAAATGTTAATGGGGACCACACGGAGCGATTCTCGCGTGAGTTACCTGCAGCAGCGGTGTTGTTGTATGTCCTGGTGTTCATCATGGCCGCACTGATGTGCCCCGGCGAGGACTTCTGTGGATCCTCCAGCTTCACCTTGAGTGTGTTGGCTCCTCCTGTCGCAGAGAGAGATTCGTGGTCAGGGCAACACGGGCAACGGAGGACGGTTTGGTTTGGTTTGGATTGGAAATGAATGATCTACGATAGCTTGTTTTTTATGTTGGTTTTGTATTGTATTTCATGACAACGTTTCAAGTTCAGTTTTCATCTACGCTTAAATCGATATTCGATACTTGGAGTTAACCTAGACTTAGGGGGCTATGTGCACGAGAGTCTTAATAATGTTCAAGTTCAATGTCCATTACCAACTTCTGCCGCCGCAACCTGCACCGTGTCCTTGTCCCCATTGCTAGAGGATGTCGTTAGATGAGCCTTTCCCTTAGTCTTATCCTTATCCTGTTCCTTATCATTTTCCTTTTCGACAGCCTTGTGAACTCCATTTTCCACGGGCTTTGGCTTGGCCTAAGGATAACTCAGGGTTAAACAGGGGCTAAGTTTGAGGACCTTGGTTAGAAACCCACCTGGCTAAGCACCTCCTCCGCCTCGCCGCTGCTGATCTCGTCGCTGGACTCCTGGCTGCTTTCGGAGCTGCTGCCGCTGGTGTCCTCATCCTCAGCATTGGGCACAAAATCAGAGTCATCCTCGGAGTTCTCATTGGCATACTTGGCCAGCATCTGATCGATGGTCAGGTTGTTATCGGCTTCGGCATGGGAGTCCTCCTCCCGAGGACGCTTCATCACCGCAGGAGTGGTTTGTGTGGTCTGTGAATACTCAAGATCTTTAATTTGTTCTCTTTCTTGAGAGTTTATATCTGGAAAACTCACCTGCTCTGTGTTGCGCACGGTAAAAAGTCGTCCTGAGTTGGCTCTTTGCACTCCAGGTCGGCACATGGCCTTGGACAGCCACTGGGTGAGTTTATGAGTCAATCCTCGGCCACTGGCACTGCTGCTGCCATAGGAAACATCTTGCTGTTGCTGCCTCATCACCTTCAGTCCATGAACACGAATGGCCCTTAACTTGCGACGCCTGGTCTGGATAAAGTAAACCATGTCCGAGGGGGAAATGGGTCCATTGCCTATCATCAAGGCGCCCACCGACAACCAAATGCGAGTCAGACGCAGCAGGATGATAAGCATGAGGAAGGGACCCCAAGGCAAGGGACGGGCCAAGGGAGTAGCGGATTTTTCTAAAGAGAGAGGAAGAGGAAAATCATAGAATAAGGTCTAAAAGGGGGGCAGAGGTCCTCTCACCCTGTGGCAGACTCCACTTGGCCGTGTCCTCGATCATGACCAGCGCTCGGTCTGCACGCTCGATCACAAACTGCCCCATCCGCGTGCTTGCAAAGCGCTCCGCCTGCTCCCGAACCCGATCGTAGAAGCTGCGCGACTTCTGCAGTTCGCTGACTTCATCCTCATCGATATGGTCGCGTTGGCGCTGATCTTTGGCTCCCGTGCCCGTTCCCGTCGTTGTTCCCGTCTCTTGAGCCATCGTTTTTGCTGATTACAATAAATACAATTTTATTGGTTTTTAATTCGAAGAGATAAAGGAGGAGAGAACTTCTTTTGAATGGGGATGAAGAGTGTAAGCCTTTGTCTAGGAGAACTGGGGGAGTTGTGGAGTTCTTAGAGGGTTTTATTTATTTTTTAGGTTAGTTTTTGGGTCAACTTAAGTTAATTAATTTAAGTTAATAAAGGTTTATCTCTTTAGAAAATTATTAATCCAGAGATAAAATATTTTTAGTAATATTTAAAGATCTCCGAATTTTTCTAGATATTCATTATAGGTCAGAGTTCTATGTAAAATGTTTCCTATTTTTTCTATCTGCTTTAAAATAATGTATTTAAAAAAGAGAGATTAATTTAAGGTAAATATTTTGTTAAATAAGATAAATATATGATTTTAGTTTAGGTAAGATTTTCTTAATGCCAGACATTTTCATTAAATATATTTCCTTTTCATAAAGAGGCCACTACAAATATTTGTAATATTCTTGGATAAGTCAGAATATCATCTTTAATTCTGCTAAATCTTCCGAAATAATCTTGTTAATTTCTTATTTATATTAAGCATTATTTCAATCCCAAAATCCTGCTATATTTCACATTATAATCCCCTTAATGGCGATTTAATTTGTCGTAAAGGTAATTCACAAGACTCGGGATTGCCGCGTGATTACCGCCTGAACGCCAGGCTTGGGAATACTTATAAAGAAACCCAATTCCAAAACAAAATCCAAGATTAATAGAGAATACAAATACGGTAGGTAGGTAATACCGTATTAATAAACCTGACTCGGCGAGGTCGTCTGCCAGAGCAACCGAAAGTGGATCCGCTTATCGATGCCAATCGGCGACAGCCACTTCGCACTTCGTTTTTGGCTTTCTCAGATTTTGAGGTCGTCTGGCAAAACTTATATATATTAAACTTAATATAATAATATATATTTTAATATTTATATATATAGTTGATACCTTCCGCCGGACCAGTGACTAACAGGCGGAAAAATTAACAACAAAACAAATTGAAGTATTATAAAATTAGACGATGTGAACTTTGTACGATTCGGAACGGTGGAATAGTTCCATGCCGCCGCCGGCTATCGCCAAGATTGTGATGAATCTCCGTCTCGGAATCGTCGGCATGGTGAGGGTGAGGTTATTAGTTAGGTTATTTTAGAGATTGGCGAGATCTTTAGCTTATATTCCCGTATCAGGGATGATCCCAAATAAAGCCCCCCTCTTTCTCCCGCTCTTTCTTGTCTTTATATTTCCTTTCCCATAAATTAAATTGTATATTATTGTTGATAGCTACCATTTCGATTCCATTCTTATTTCTTAAATACTATATATAGTATAATATAATATAAAGTTACACAAGCACTCGCATTCGATTTATTTGATATTTATAGCCGCTTATTGCATCGCCCAGAAAATACGCCAATTCTCAATTAAATAACAAAAATAATAAAATTATCAAAAATTTGTTTTCGGGATCAAAGTGTATCTCCATAAAATGCAAACACAGAGCGCGCAGCGGGAGCCATCCATCCGTTCGTACCAAAAACCATGATGGTAAGTGTAGCGAGAAATGGAAATGCAGAACTTATTGCGGCGAGTGAAAGAGGCAGGGAAAAGGAGAAGGAGAGCGGGTGAATAAGAAAGCATGGGAGCAGGAGAAAAGGAGAGCAGGAGGTTGGCAGCAGAAGGAGGAGGTGTAAAGTGCAAGGCCTGATGATAACGGTAGTTTCGCTTTCCTGCAATGGCGTTCAAGCACAAAGCGCACACACCGACTAAAGCATGCCCACTTACCGGTCTTTTTTTTGCTCTGCTTGCTTTCCTTTTTGCAGCTACTTTTTGTAGATTTTTTTCTAAATATATTTGAAACCTTTGGAGCCCGCCGCCAGTTTCAATATGTTTATTTCGGATAAAAGTTAAAAAAGTGGAGAAAGAGTAGAAATCACTTTACTGCAAACACTTTTCCTAAATCCGCTTCTAATTTTCTGGACCAACGATTGAGAATCCAAGCTTCCGCACCATTCCCGACTGACTGACCAACGGCTTTGATTTTCAGAGTTCTCGAACCAGCGAGGGATCGGCCGGGCTTCGGCATGGCTTCGGCCAGGCGATCGTGTCAACTGTCAGAAGCTTCGGCAAGCTTTCTCTTTTTTTTTTTTAGAAATCTCTCGCGTGCAGACTCTCTTTCTGGATGTTTTAGTTTTCTAAGTCTCAGCTTGGAGGGTATATTAAAGAGAGGTTAGATTATCCCAGGAATATTTATCTGTGAGATATATTAATATA
>JAEIIJ010009104.1:0-37895 GCA_018904815.1 Drosophila ogumai | reverse complement strand
AAAAAAAAAAAAAAAAAAAAAAAAGAATAGGTTGTCTTCCATAAATTGAAGAGAACAAATAAAGGAAGTATTGATAAAACAATTTTATTAATATGATTTACAATTTTTACCTTTAGGAGTAATATTTTGAGCTGTTATTTCATGGCTTAAATTAAAAAACTAAACCTCGAACTTCAAATTAAATGTTTTACAACAGATCATTGGAAGTAGGAGTAATAGTTTATATAAAGATTTATTTTCATAGCAGTTTTTTATATTTTGAAGATTCTTTTCAATTCTTAACAAAAAATATTAAAAATATAATTCTTTTTAAGCTTAGTCAAAGTCAGAACTCTTTTCAACTAGACTTTATTTTTTTATTTTAATTAGTCGCATCTAGTAAAGCTCCACTGTATTGTTGAACTCAACACATAAAATGGATGGGAGTAAGGCAAGGTATAACATGAGGCAAAAAGGATTGCTTCGTCCAAATAAGACAAAAAAATAAATAAGACAAAAAAAAAAACAAAAAAAAAAAAAAAAGACAACGAGTGCAGACAACAACAATGCTCAAGTCTAGGGCGAGTGCCAAAACATATATGAACAAACATATATATACATGTGTGTATACAGAAATACACAGGATATATGTATCCAACAACAAAAAATAATAAAAGAAGATGCTTTCATTTCTGTTGCAATCTCCAATAAAGCTTAAAAACATGGGAACGAGGGAAGTTTTAAAATTTTAATGATTATTGATGGATGGAAAGTTGGATGGTGTTCTGGCTAAAGGTAAAATGCTGGCTGCTGGAACATGGGCTTACCAATTTTCGGCATATAATGATGCATTAATAAAAAATAATGTCGGTTGTACAAAATAAAGGCTTTAATTATAAAGTTATGACAGGTTTGAAATGTTCTTTTAAGCCAATTTTTCTTGTTTTTTGGATTAAAGGGTTAAACGATTAAGGGTTATTGTTGCTCGTTGGGGCAGAAAAGCTAAGATTACATATTATAAAATTTGGAATAAACAAATTTCAGGTAGCATGTTTCACCTGCTTGATAATAAACATAATAAAGATAATTTTTAGAGCTTTAATTACATTGTTAAAAAATTATTTGTATTATAAATTCCAGTAAAAATGGTAAAAATTAACTTAATTAGTTCTAAGAAAGTGTAAATGAGTTCAAATTACAATTAATTCATATTAAAGAATTATTTGGGAATTTTCAAAACTTTTTCTTAGCTATTCCATTCTCTTAATAACTCCCAAAACTTCCATGGCAACTCTCCCTCACCCAAACTCCTTCAGCAAATCAAAAGCAACTCTTAGTTGTAGTTGCTGCTGCTGCTGCTTTTATTGTTGTTATTGCCAAGTCTTTACAATTCGGGAACAGGCACTTCATTTGCTCCGCTCAAGTCGTTGCAGATACAGATACAGCCACAGCTATAGCTACAGATACTTTGGCGTCGTTCGCTTGTCTTCTGGCTGCATTTATGGTTGCATTTACTTTTTAATTTCATTTGCTGCTGTTGCTGCTGCTGGCTGCTGCACTCCTTTTTCGCATTCAAGTGGAGTCAATTTCTTATGTCATGACAAGACACATACTTCAATACACAATACGGATAACAACAACAACGAAGTCGAAATGAAAAAATACAAATGAAAATAAGCAAAAATGCCAGACGTTGTCTTGGGATCCAAAGGGATCGGAAGATGTTGTCGCCATTTGGTATATGGTGGGGGCTGGCTTCTACCTTTAAAATTTCGGGGGCACCACTCTCTACTCTCCAGGCAGCGCGTGTGTATGGGCTTAAATATCTTTACTTATTTTTGGACATACTTGATTGAAGTATTTATGAGATTTCAGGCATTTCTGTAATTTTCTTTTGAGCTTTAAGTTACGCTCTTTTTTCGGATGTTCAGATGGCCCCTGTCTCGTGTACAAATATTTTGGGGCACCCGAAAAACAAAAGAGTTAAATGCTAAATGCTGAAGCTAAAGAACAAGGGACCGGGACCGGGACCAAAGATATATTTACATATGCATTGGGTGAGAGAGAGCATGGACCATGTTTGTCAGATGAAAAGATATGTCTTTACATGTTTTAATTTTCTTGGAAATTGTTGTTCAAGTTGAGCCGAAGAAAACCAAAACCGAAACCGAACCAAAACCGAAACCGAGAATCGAGCAAAACACTTTACGGACTCGAGACACCAACACCGACGACTGGCAAGATGCCTGTCTTTTTCTGTGCCTCCCTCCTCCCCTCATCTATCTCTGGGTTTATTTTTTGTTTTTAAGTGAAATGTTAAACCTTTTGACAGCGGTAGTTTTCTTATTTAATTTATTTTATTTGCGGTATTTACTCTCGTCTTGTCTCGTCTCCATCTCCATCTTTGTCTCAGTCTCCACATCTCTCCATCTTCCTCGCTGGCGGAATTCAATTTTGGCTTTTTGTTTAGACCCGAGTGTGTTCTTGGTGTCTTTGGTTACGCATTTTAATGTCAAACAATTGACATGGTTAAGCTTAAAGTTCTCTCTCTCCGAGCCGTGTCTCAGTTTTTGGTTTTTGTGGCCAATAATTAAAGTTGACAACTCTCGGTGGAGATGCCCAGACAGAGTCACTAATTCGGCCTTAAATTGCTAAATTTTTACTTGTCGGTTTCTGTGGTTTTCGAGCGTCTCTAAAGACCAATTTTCTGGTGCTTCAAGAATTAGAGGAAAAGGCAGGTTCAATCTTTTACAAAAATTTAAGTCGAAAAGCAGCTTAATTAAATATTAATGCCAATTGCTTTATTGGGGGATTTTTTAACTGACATTTTTAATCCCCACATAAACTTTATACAAAATTCCCTCTCCTCCCTGACTTTCAGCATGAACTTCCAGCTTGAAATATATAAATTCCTTAGACATATTCCCTTAGCAATTAATCCCTATTATGTGCCCGGCTACTTATGAAACTGTAATCTAAACTATAGCCAACTTATAGCATTTCTCACTCGAATCATTTATCTTCAAGTTGAAAGGAAAGTTTTTAGTTTTCAGTTTTATTTTCTTACTTTTTGTTTAAACTTTTTGATTAGAACAATTCCTCAAGTTCCTCCGTTTGGCTGTAACTCAAAACGCTTTGGGGACACCACAGAAAAATGGGGAGAAAATAATCAAGAAAAAAAAAAAAGAAAGAAAACTATGCCGGGGAAAATTACAAATACTTTTGTCATTACAAGAAGGTCTCTCTTTCTCTCTCTCTCTCTGGAAATCCAATCGATGTAGAGAACTTTCCGTACGGCATCCATTTCTCAAGCTCAAAATGACGAAACGCGCAACTTGGATTATTAATTACAATGCCCAGCGAGAGGTGGAAGGAGTAGATGCTTTGGGATTTATATAGGTGTATCTGTTAGTATTTGTTGTTTCTCTATCCCGAGTATCTGTGCCGGAATCGAAATCGAATACGAGACGAATCTCCAACCGTCCTCCTGTCCTCCCACCACCAACTGTGTGCGACAATTTTGACTTTTATAAATATTTTGACTTGTTTTTGTAGCTGACAGATACCTCCATCCTCTCAGGTTCTGTTTTTGATGCTGCTGCTGGTTCAGCTGCTTCTGCTGATGCTGCTGCTGGCTGCCGGCGGCATATCTGTGACAAAACATCATTCAACGTGTGCAATGATTGATGATGCAACTCAAAGCAACTTGTACTCAATTTTCACTGCCCGCTGAGCCAGGAACGTGGGGCTTACACACAGCACGGCACACACAGAGACCGGCCAGCCAACCAACTCACATAACTTGCCGGGCATGACAAAATGTCACAAATATTCTACAAGCAATTTGTTTAAATATCGCATAAAAAACCAGAGAGAGAGAAAGAGGACCAGAAAGGCTAAGGTTAAATGGGTGTGGTAAGAAAGGTACTTTAGATACCCTGGAAATGTAGAAAAAAATTCAATATGCTGGCTAAATATTACAATTTTTTGGGGAAGCCATAGCTAATTATGGAGTATAAATAAAGATTTTATTAATGAGATCGGAGCCTACTTTAAGCCAGAAATTCTTGAAAAGATATTTCAAGTTTTTAAGAGCGAATGGTGATCCTTGAAAATCTACAAAAATGGCATCAGAGAGGTGGCAAAAATGGTTCGCTCCCTTGAGGCTGCTTGCCAACGTACGTGAAGTTTATTTGCTTTTTCATACATTCCGGGTCTGACTTTAGCTATTTTTTTAGCTTAACCCTTTCATAAAATAATCTAAAAAGCAATATTTGCAGTCAAATCATAAACCGAAATACCTTTCTAGCTCAACCTTACCCCACTTATAATGTAACCTCCAGAATAAAATCAATAATCCCAGTTTAATAAACATACATAAATACCTAAAAAATAGAAGGTTATGAAAACAAGCGAGGCTAATAAAGCCACTTGTAGTACCATCCTTTTTCATACTCTGAACCAATAAACCCGCACTTGGCGAGGGTATAATAAAACGAAAGGCGAATTGCGTGATGCAGTCGATATAGAAGAAGACCAAGCGGGAAGTGCTTTATGGGGGGATACCAAAAGGGTAGAGAGATGGCAGGGGAGAAGCCTCCTAAGTCTAAACTGGAAGCCAAGTGATCCGGGGAGCCACAGGAACGGCGCGCAGCCGTGCGGCAATTAATATGTGAGCAAGATGCAACCATTGCCATTACCATGTGCCTTCAACTTGAACACAAAATAGTTAACTAAAAGGCTAAAGGAGTAGGGCAGGGGCCGGAGCAGGGGCGACGGTCGAGTCCAGGTCGAAAGCTGGCAACGGCAACAGCTACATGATGTGCAATTACAAGGCGGGCTAGCAGCAACAGCAGCAGCAGCAGCAACACTGCAACTCGAAGGCAATGGCAACGGCAACGGCAACATTGCAGCAGCGGCAACAGCAACAAAGCAGCATAAGTGCAGTGTCTGCCCAGCCCATGCCCCGCCCCCTTTTGAAGCCAGGAAAGAGGAAGAGGAGCAGAAGCAAGTGCACTTGGAAAAAAATTTCAATTTTTTTAAGAAAAGATTTTTTTTAGTATTTTTTTACAGAAAAAGGAAAGCGAAGAAAATAAGGAAAACTGAAAAGAATTTAGAAAGATTAATTAAGAAATAAGTATAAAAGTAGATAGCAAAATAAAAAAGAAAATAATTTAAAAAATTTAATATAGAAATTGTTAAAGAAATTTTTTTGGAAAGTTAATAGAAAACTATTTAAAAAGAGTTTTTTTTTATTAGTCTAAATGTATGTATAGACGTAGGCAATAATATTTCAGTTGTCTGAATTTATTGTAAACATTTATTTTTTGAGTGCACAATCAGCAGCAACAACAACAAGCAGGAACAACTGCAACAGCAGCAGCAGGCGAAGCAAAAAATATTGCATCTTCTCAAGCATTTAATCTTCTTTGCGCCTTTTTTAACCTTTTATTATTATGCCTTCAACGTGCAAACGTTTTGCTACGCTTTATATACCCCTTGTACTCCTCGTCCTCCTCAATCTCTCCTCTCCAGCACTCCGCTCCTTAACCCCTACCTTTGCTGCTGCCACTCTCCCTTGTCCCTGTCCCTGTCCCAACTCGCCTTCCGTTTTGGGGCGCACTTACTCACACGCCAACCCCGGCGGAGATGGAGTCCGATTCACCAGTCCAAGTACAAGTCCCAGATCCCAGCCAAGTGGAATTCCAGCTTCTGCTTTTGTTGTTAATAATTTCTTTTCACTCCTTGGGAGCTTGGCTTTTGCAATTAGAATGCGTGTTAAGTGCACAAAGATACAAAAGATACATTTCAAGGGAGCAATGTGGCTAAGGGATGGCCAGACGTGCACAGAGGGAAAATAATCTAGAAAAAAAGTATCATTGAAATAAGGATTAATATGGGAGGTATGTTCTGCTGGACCCTTGTTTTATACCCTTTTCTATTTTCCTAGCAATAAATTTCCGCGATTTTGCATACAATCACAAAGCGATGGCCATAAATTTCAACACAATCAAATTTAATTAATTTTCCATGATGTGGGCCCAAAATCAAACTTCCTCGGCGTTAGTAGTAGTAGTAACCCTTCCCGGAATAGGAATATAAATCGGAATAGGACAGGAGCAACCCCTCGTTGAATTGTGTGTGGGATTGCCAGGTTCCTTTCTTAAGCCGCTGATTGGAATGTTTTTGTGTACTCAGTCTCGGTCCAAAGCTGATTTTACGCTCTTTTGCGTAGAGTGGTTGGAAAAACTCTATCTCGTCGATAGAGGAGGGTTTTCCAAATAGCCTGGCCTGGGGATTTACAATTAGATAGGTCCTCCTCCTCGTCGTCTCGCTTGTTATTCCACTGATGCTGATGGGATATTGCCATTGTGACGCGGGGGTTGAGCCAAAACTCGCGGTTTTATTTCGTCAATTTGTCTAAGTGAAATTTGCATTAATCCCAAAGCAGATCTGCCTTTAGATACTTTTTTTTTTTGCATGCCAAATATATGTATTGGCCCATCCAGGGTGAGGTAATTCAACAGACAGCCAGCGATAACAACAAACAAAAACTTTAAGCTGCTCAAAATCTCGTTTAGGGGTTGGAAATTAATTAATAAACTGTGTGATGAGATAACGAAGGGGATTTATCGGGATTTTCGGTTGGGTTTTTATAACGCGGGATGTGTAGGGTAACACACACATTTTAAGATTAATTTATAAAAGTACTTTTGGGTCAAAAGTATTACAAGTTAAATAAAGTAAAGTACTTACAAGGAACATTACCTGACGGCGGAAACTTTGAATTTATTTGATTTTTTATCATCTTAAAATTCTTTAAAAATAGATAATACTTAATTACAATAATAAACTTCCTAAAAGTAAAGTCAAAAACTTTTGCTTCTCAAAAAAATGTTTTCTACTTTCTTCCACTTAAACCTCACAAATTAATCTTTTACAACATAAAACCGTAAAAAAACAAAAATCAATGACTACCTATCTAGATTTCCTCACTTTGACTGTAAAATTCTTTCCCATGGCCTCAACAGCTTCATTAGCATACCTGAAGTTTTCACACCTACGCAAACTCATTTATGAATCACTTTCCAAGATCACCTGGCTACCGGGGACAGGCAAGAGCTCTCCATGTAGTATGAGCTTAAGCACACACAAAGGTAAATCCATCCACACACGCACTCTAAATATGCCAAGCTCGGTAAGAGTGGCTTTGACAAAAGCAAAACTGTATCTTATAAATACGATTACCGTGGCCAGAAAGAAGCTGGCTGGTCGGGCACGTTATAATTTCACGAAATATTTTCATGAAAATAGAATCTACTGAAAAATGCATTAAGTGCAACTTCGGAGTGCAACTGCAACTGCAACTGCACTGCAAGGAAGCCATAGAAAAGTAGCAACGAACGAGTCCGGTTAAGCAGGGGTTAAGAGGGGATCTTATTCTGTGTGTGTGTGTAAGTGTGTATTGGTGTTTGCGATGTATGCTTAAAAACAAAACTGGCTTCAGCTTTATGGCAGAGCCAAAAACAAACAAACCAACTCCACACACAAAGTTCTACTTCTGCAGCAGCAGCAGCTTCGTGTTTTTTAGCTGACAGCAGTGTTGACCACTAAATTTTACAGGAAAAAAAGCTAAGTTATATTATATTATTATTATATTTACGTGTAATATTTTAAAAATATTTAACATAAGATTTCCAAATAAAATAATAGGTTTTTGATTTATAAAAAGGTAAAATAATAGTGTTTTGGCCTAAAAATAGATAAATCAATCTTATAATTTTAGTTGAAAATTCTGTAGATTTATTTTAAAAATTCTAAAAGATATTACGATATGAAAATCAATTTATTTATAATTAATTTTTCCTTTAATTGACTTCAATTAGAAACAAAAACTTTTTGATAAGAAATTAGCCAAATTAACACCACTAACTGGCAGTGGCACTGCGACTGCGCCTTAATTCTGTCCACTCCTCCGAGCCACTAAATCTCTGATATATCCGAAAATGCAAGCCAGATTTGTGGAAAGGCAGCAGAGACACACAGAAAACGAGAGAGACCGGGAGAGAGGAGTATAAAATACGAGGAAAGATACATTCTGCATCTGGTAGATACATGCGCTCGAATGGTTTCTTCTGGCAAATATTAGAGCTATGTTCCTGCGGCTAAAGATTTAATGATTTGCACTTTTATGGAAATAATTTTTGCAAAAGGAGGAGAAGAGCTTGCTTCAGTGCATTCTGTGTGCAACGGCAGCGGCTCCAGCATTCTGTGCATGGCAGCAATTAAAAATATTTAATTATCGTGCAAAAAGTTGTCCGAACATGCGCAACATTTCTCACATGTCCAGCAGATACAGGCCAGAGAGGAGATTAGAAAAAAAGTCGAGAGTCTTCCCGGGTTGAGCAGAAAAAGGGGTACAACCAAGGTGTTAGCGCATTCTGTATTAGAATCTACCGAAAATTCAGAGGCTGCCAGCGATTTCCTGTTGTCCAAAACCAGAAAAAGATAGGCTGGCATCTTCTTGGGAAACAATTTAGCAATTTTCGGAGGCGAGAATCCCAGGCAACACACACACACTTTCGGATTTATTCACTTTGAAGATGAACCGAACCGACGGAATGGTTAACCCCGGCTTTTCGGTCAATTTAATTCGTTATAGACTCTGCATATTAAGTCTCATAATAAAGTCAACAATTTATTGATTATTTCGGTGGTTTTGTCTGTCTGTCTCTGTGTGTGCTTGTGTGTGGCATTAAGAACAGAACAGTTTTATGATTCCAGAAATGATTTAACTTAATAAACTGGCAACACTATCAAGCGCTGAATTTATGAATGAATGACTCGTTAAAATTATTAACCATTTGGTTATATCTCTAGCTCTTGATATCTTTGGCATTTCCTTTGTTGGCTAATAAAAAGCGCTAAAACGCCTGCTGGAAATATTTTTGCAGCAAATTGAAAAATATTTACAGCTTGGCTGGAGTAAAGATTACTGATAGCATTTATGTTTTATAATAAAAAGAAAGCCATTTTATGGTTTACATATTTAAACATAAAATCAAATCAAGAAGACTGAACTGTCAAAGGGGTTTTCAAGATAACTTTTATGGTTTTTAATAGGCAAGAAAATGGGTTTATCTTTGAGTATTTTCTAAAGCATAAAAAAGGATAAAATTGTAAGAAATATAAAGCTAATTATTAAAGGATTTTAGGCCAATGAAATTATAGTTTTTAAAAATGGGGTTGTCTAAGAGTATTTTTTAATACATAAAAAAGCATAAAATTTGAATAGATAAGGGCAAATTTTTAAGGAATTTTAGGCCAAGAAATTAATTATTTTCAGGTAACTAACAACTAATAAATATCGTAGCTTTTAAATGTTCTGTAATTAGTGTTCGGTTCTTTAAAGATAACATTTTCCTCTGTGTGTATTTAAAGAATGATAAAATTCCACCTGCACCTGGGGCCCGCTCTCTTACCTAATTAGTCGGGATTCCTGCCACTCGATTCATTATCTTTAGCGCCCTCTTTCTATTTCAAGATCCCTGACTATTTGCCATTTACAATTTTCCAAGCTAAACAACTATTGCACCTGTGAATGGCAATTTGTAATTGTGTCATTGCAAAAAACAAACAAACAAAAAACGAGAAAAAATAAAAGAATAATAGGAAGACGGGTAGGAAGAGATGCGCCTGGGTGGCTGTTGCTCTGTTTCAATTTAATTAGCCATTAAAATGTCTGGCAATTGTGTGTGAGTGCAAGTGCGAGTGCGAGGACGTCACATGCCAAACAACTACGTGATGGCTTGCATCCTTTTGCACTCTCTCTCTAGGGGATTCACAGCAACAACACAAGTATCTCAAGCATCTCCATTGGTCCTTATCCGCAGCAATAGTAGATGTATTTTCACTCCACCTCCTCAGCTTTCCACCTGACACTGGTCGGGACTATGGACTCTGGACTCAACTCGACTCGACTTGACTTCAATTCAATTCAATTCACTTCACTTTTATTTGTCTTCATCTGCTAACTGGCTCTCGCTCGAGGAGAGTCGAGTCGAGTCTCTTTTTCATTTATCTGTGTGTATTTGCATTTGTGTGTTTGCCTTTGTTTGTGAATTTAACTAATTAAGTTTCCAATTTTCTCTCTTCTTTATTTGCAGATGTAAGTGCTTGAACGGATTTTTACTAACAATCTGCCGGCTGAAGGCTAACAGCTAACGGCAAAATCAATTTAAAATTTATGTGAACAAGTGACATGGAGCCGAGCCTCTATTTGGATGTCAAGGTTTTGTTTGTTTAATTTTATGTGAAATTCATCAGCCATTTTCGCAAATTAATTTACTATGATGCTGGAGGATAACAAAAGACGAAAGATTGCTCATAAAATGGTTCAACAATATTTAATTATCAGGTTTCCAGGGCTTGACTTTTCACCCCTGCAGTTCATTTTACATGTTATTTTATGATTTATGTGTTAACTTGTGAAAATATTTTTAAACATATATTCGTTCCGAGCTAAGAAAATTAATTACATGTATTTTCTTTGTTTATTTTGATTAATTCGAATATTTTGTGCAAGCAATGATTAGGTTTTAAGCTTATTTTCGTTGATATTTTTGTATACAAAAATTTTTAATACATTTAATTATTTTTCATTATTTTACTTGGTCAACATTAATATTTTTTGTCAGCATTTTGTTTGCTTTAGGGGCTCTGTTTGGTGATTGAAGAGCATTTCTATAAATCGATATGAAAATCTATATTTGATATATGTTTAATTAATCGAAGAGTAGTTTAATATGAGATAAATATAGCTCTAAAGATATTTTATATATACAACATAGAATTAAAAATATCTATATATATGCACTTTTATGATTAATTAAAAAATGTGCAAAAATGTAGGCAGCATATTCCGTTTTAATTACCATTTCTACCTTTACAAGGCTTTCTTTTAATTTTATTTTACTCAAGACATACAATCTTAAGATTCTAGGTTGCAATTATAGTTTCTTGGCTGGCTTTCCAATCAATATTCAACACTCTCTCTTCCTTCGTTATCGAGTTAACAACTCAAAGATATTTTAACCCATTTACCATGAATGGCAATTGCTGAAGCTCGCATTTAATTGACTGATTGCTGTTCAAATTGAATGCAGGTGTCAACGCCTCAAATAAATATAAAATATACTAAAGGAATTAACTGCAAAGAAAGGAAGGAACGAATAAAAAAAAACCTTTTCATATTTGCCGCGCTCTAAATCACAAACACATAAACCGAAAAATTTAATTAAAATCTACTCAGAACGGCATCCGGATTATGTGCATGTGTCGTGTCGCCTGTGCTTCTCTATTATATCCATTGATTTATATTGCCAGAGTTGAGTTTTTATTTGAACATTTTCATTAAGATGAAAAACTGCAACTGAAACAGCACTTGCTGCTGCTGCTGCTGCTGGGTGTTCCCAGTCGAATAAACATAATTCCCATGATTTATGGATTTGGCACAATGAATAAACATTGGCAAAGTGCAGACTTTGTGCAAACTATTAACAGGCCAAAGAGATCAGGCGCTAACATACACGGAGAGCACGAGCATGGGAGCATTTATATTGTTGGGGCTCCACAACACAAAAAAAAAAAAAAAAAGAAACGTTGATATATTCGCCAGCAACAACTATGTGTACATGTTTATTATTAGCAAAAGACTCGCTCCTCGGAGTGAGACCGGGCGGCCTGCAATCATAATAAATGTTCATTGAAACCTTTTAAAAATCGCGCTGCCACAGCCGCCGCGCCTCAATGAAGCACTGCAACAATAAATTTTAGCCACGAACCAACCTGAGAGCCGGAGTCCGCTTCCCAGTCCTCCCATATACCTCTATATCTCTCTATACCAGCACATAAACATTAATAAACTTGTTGCAATCCAAAAGATAATTAGCCGTGGCCAGAGAGCTGCAGCCACACCAGTGAACAGACAACAACCTACCACACACATACATCCCATAAAGCTACAACAATTTGCTATTTAGTATACAGTTTCATTAAAAACCCACTACGACTGCCCCAGAGATACAAAAGGTACAAAGATACATATATCCACTGAGAGGGTCTCAACTCCACTCCGGTTCGCATCGCATCGCATCGCACCGCATCGCCTGCCTGCTGTCGATCATAATTTAACATAAAAATGATTTGATTACTATAATTTCTTTTGTGTTTTGGTATCACCTGGTAAGCTCATTTACTACAACGGCAACGCCGCCTATTACTCACACCGGTCGGTCTGTCTGTCGCTCCCCAGGTCCGGTATTCGGACCTGGCTCGGTCTTTACCTTTTCGGTCCCCAGTATCTCACCACACGGGGACCCCACCGCATGCAGCGTGTGTCGTTTTGTAGGAACCAAAAGAAAAAAAAATAAGAAGGCAAAAGATGAACACAGCTCGGGGAAAAAAGGAAAAAAAAAGACCCGAAATGAAACTGCGGGAAGGCAGCACCCAGAGTGCCATTCTTACACCGAGGGAAAATGTAAGCTTATGTCCGGAAAAGGAAAAAATAATGCTTAGTGGTGGAAATGGGACGTAAGACAGACTTTTAATTTATATAAAAGTTAGCATTTCATCTTTATTTTAATAAAGAATCGTACTAGAACAAGTTGAGAAGTTTAGTGAAAACTATGCTAAACTCAAGATTAACTTAGAAACTTGAACCTACATATTGAACAACATATTGTATGCGGAATCATTTTTAAGCAAATTAACATATTCCATTATTTTTAGATATATGCAAAAATATATTTTAAGATATATTACTCAGCATTTAAGCTGCTCTCCTTACCTCTCTGTGCATCACGAAAACTTGCCGGCCAGCGAGGAGTCAAAGTCAAACTGACAAACCCGTTCCGGTGTCTTGCAACAGCCTTCTGCCTTCTGCCTTTGGAGTCTCTCGTCCAGTGCTCCGGTAGAAGTCGCCGTCCCAGGTATTGCTGGCAATAATAGCATCGACTTAAGAGCCACGAAGAAGTATACTTCATCGGGTACTGGGTACAAATATCTTGTTTCATGTGTGCGCTGGACGTTAATAGCAGGCCGGTACCATTGTCCAAAAGCCAGAAAACAGTATAACCACCAACTCCCCTCCCCCAATCGCCCCTGTATTTTCTGTTACCTGTCGCCCCCTCCCTTACCTTACTATGTTACCTGTGTGTGCAGCTTGCATCTTCGCTGAGCGCCGCTTCTTTGGCAGCCTTCGCTGCATTTCATCATTCATGCACATTATTTTAGCCAATGCCAATGCTTTTGGTTTACATTTTGGAGAGGTTTTCTAGGTGACTATGGATGCCCTTTGGGGATGAGAGAAATATTAAGTTTTATTTAGAGAAAATAATTAGGGAAAGCAGTAATATATAAGCCTATGTAAAGATTTCTAGGTGATTTCGGGTGCCCTTTAATACGACAGAATTAAGAGAAAATAATTAGGCAGAACAATAATAGAAGCCTTTTTAACACAAAGATTTCTATAAATTACTAAAGAAAATTTTGTATTTTTTTTTTAAAGGAAAACTCCTCAATGAAAGCAACTCTAAAAAGGACTCTATAAAATAATGTTGCAAACTAAAATTACCATTTTTAAACCTCCTAATGACAGCTCTTTTTAATCCCAAAAAGAGCATCTAAAAATCGTTCTTTTTGTACAAGAATTAGCATTTTTCTTCTTTTTTTATGGTGCACTTCCAGAGTTTTGTGTGCACTCCTTTCCCCTCCGTACATCATGTCCTGTCCCGCCGCTTGCGTATCACAAGCCGAGACTTAGAAGCCGAGATTGAGTTACATTGCTGAGGATTATTATCAACTGTATTATCTGCCTTTTCTTCTCCCTGGGTTTTGGCCAGAAGAGGAAAAAATCCAAATAAAAATTCGTTACGCCGCTGCAGCGTTTACTCAAAAGTGTGGAGAGGGATTCGTGGGTTTTGGTTTTGGGTTTTTTCCGTTTTTTTTTTTTTTTTTTTTTGTGGGGGTTTTGCGCTTTTTAATGATACCCGCTCAAGTATTTTCTCTCATTTTGTGTAGTTTTTTTCCGGCTTTCTGTTCAAGTGCCTTTCGGTGCCGTCGTAATTTGTTGGCTTGTGTTGTTGTTTTTTTTTGGGAGGAGACGAGACGAACATGCATGTTTCATAAGTTTTTTGGGGGCAACAATTGTGTAAAATTATGAGCTGTCCATATTTGCCATTTGGCACGGTTCCAGGGCATCAGAAATGCAGAAAAGCCAGCCAGCCAGCTAGCCGTCCAGAAAATTGGTCTGCCCGGTCGTCGGTCTTTTGTTTCATTTTTGTAGACGCCATAAAACAAACTGGAGTAGGTGTTGTCGTTAAGTTTTGATGTGCCACATTAAAGTAGACTCCCCGGAGCAGATTGAGTCTTGGAACGGAGCAACCCCATTGTGCAGTTTATGATTGCAGATGAATGAAGCTACTAAATGCGAGGAAGCCTACTGTGCTCTAATGGGAAATCAAATTTGGCCTATTGGCATAAAACCCAATATATCCCCAGTCTCTATTGCTTTTATTGATTATTTTTTAGACACTTTCACATACCTCTGAATATACATACATATATGTATGTCTACATGTCAAAATAAAAAGTAAATGTCATCATGGCTGAAAAGTTTAACTTTGAGGAAATTAAATCAGTCACATGTGGAGGAAGTTAAACTGTCAAACTGATATACGATTTACATTATAGGAATTTATTTTGAATATAAAACTGACAAAACTAATTTTTGTGGACTTTAATCACATAACATAAAAGTCTCATAAAAATTAAAGGAACTTCCCTTACGAAGACGCCTTAATAGACTCGTTTTAATAAAATTAACCTCGATTTTCTTGGAAATGGGATTTCTAATAAATATTTAAATTCAATTTTTAGATTAAGTCCCCTCATGCAATATTTAATATTTACCTTAATCACTGTTTTATTGAAAAATAAATTATACAACTTAATTCAGTTGAAAAATGAATTTCTAATAATTCATGTACTGTATTGCAGGTAATTTAGGCAATTTAAAGTTTATGACAGTTCAAATTAGGTCCAGTTTTTCCAATAAAAAACTTGACTATTGCTATTGCCAAGATGTTGTCTATATAAAAAACTTTTTCCTTTATTGTTTTGTTATACAATAGACCCATATCACCCTCCCACCCCCCCTTCCATAGTAATTCGACCCACACTGGCCTGCACCCCTAACTAGGTCACATTACAGTTGGCAAATGTCTGCGGTAAAGTTTTAAATCATATTTAAAGAATACGGCAATAGAGATGCCCCCAACTGCTTCGATGGCGACCGCGAAGACATATAACACACGAGGAGTCATACAATATATACATATATATATATATATATATATAGATACATATACATATATATACGAGGAGGAAAGCTTGAACCACCACACTAATGGTGGCAGTGGCGGTCGGTGGTTCGAGATGGAAGCCAGAGCGGCAAATGTTCCAGGAAACTATAAAAGACAATAGCGGCAATATGCCAGCTCTGGTTTTTGTGGTTTTTTATGCTTGGACTCTATGGAGGAAGAAGCCTTTCTAGCTCCGACTCCGACTTGGGCTCGGGTTCTTTGGCGTGGGCCTAAGTCAACAACAAAGAAGCGAAGCCTCTATGCCCTGGACGGCGCCTTTTGTTAAACATATATACGAACAAATATATATATATATATATAGAGAAAAACCCTCGAAGAAGATGGCCAGAGGTGGGGAACTTTGCTTGGTAGCCAAGCTGTGTGTGCTCACGCATTAATATAGTTCCAAGCCAAAGTACACAGAAGAAAGATGTGCACTGGACAGAAAATTTAAAGAAAATATAAGGCAAATTTGAGAGATATATTATTAATTTTAAATGATATTTCTAAGCCTTTAAAGGGGTTTTGTATTTATGTTTTTCTTGTACTTAAATTTTATAAAAATAGAAATACTACCTTTTAATTACCTTTAAATTTTTAAAAAGGTTTCTGCCAACAAAACCTTGCATATTTTAATATATTCTATTACATTTTCCTCTCTCTGCACATATGTATAGATATAGATGTGTGTGAAACTAGTTTATGACAGGGGGCCGCCTTTGGCATGGGGTGGCAAATAATGTTGTTTATGTGTTGGACCGAACCGTAAATATGACGCACCGTGGAAGGCGGGAAGAAGAAAGAAAGGAAGGGGTTAAGGTAAACCCAACTGCAAGTGGTGTGGTCAAGTGCAAAGTACGCAACGCAACTGCTCCTATTCCCATGGAGGCAACCCCCTCCGCCAGTTCCACTTCCCTTCTTTACCAGAGTCCTATTGTGGTGTCGTCTCCAGAATCGCAAGACTCTGGTCAAGTGCTGCAGTTAGCTTTGCTTCCTGCCTTTCGGCCTGACACTCACCTGGCGGCTGGCTGGCTCTGTCTCCTTTTCTGCTCTGCTTCTGGCATTCGATTCTGGCCAATTCTCCACGCAGCCATCCTTGTTCTTGGCTTTGTACTTTGGTACCAGTATTTCCTATATTATTTTCCCTGGCTTTGGCCTGGCCTCTTCCCATGACACCGGTTAGCCGCATCTTCAGCTGCCGCTTGTGCTTATTTGGTTACTTTATGCCTTGGCCTGGGCCATTGCCATTGCCATTGCGGCTCTGCTCAGCTCCTTCTGCTGATAATAAAGATGACAAAATATCTAGAAAAAATCATAAACCTTGTGTGTATGTTTGGAAAAATAATATCTTGCAGATATAAAGTACCATTTATGTCGTGCTTATATCTTATTTCGCCAAAGTCGTGCCATCGCAAAAGTCGCGAATCCACAGCAGAGTCGAAGTCCAAGTCCAAGTCAAGAGCTGTGTTGGAGTCTTGTCCCAGAGCTGAATCCCAAAGTCGATTGTGGAAGAGTCCCAGTGTGTCTCGGTTTCGCTCTGACTCTGGAGGAGAACTGGGAGAACTGCTGCTGCGTTGCAAGATTGCTTTGGTGGCAGCGAATGAACAGCCAAGCCAGCACGTTTGTTGCGTGGGCCACAGTGGGTAAATTGGCTAAATTATTCAATTAGGGAGGGATTATGTTTTTCATTTAATGAGATTTGTAAAGCAAAACGTTTTTGAATCGTATGAATTATTAAAACGAAAGAGTATTACGATTTCTTTAATATGGAATTAATTGCTTTTTCGGTTTTGGTTTTTTTTTTTTATTTATTTTTTGTTTTTTAGTTATTTCTTTAAGAGACTTTTATATTCCAAATTCCTTGAATTGTTCTCACTTTCTTCATATTTTTGTTTCCACTGTTGCGGCAGCATTTCTTCACATGACGGCGACAGGCAATTGGCCCAAAGCAGCGCCATGGCCACGTTGTCATCTTGGTCAAGAAGCTGTGCAGGAGACAGAGGAAGAGCAGTAGGAGAAAGATGGTCGAGTCTATTGGCCAAGTATCTACGCTGTTCCTCTCTGCTGTTCGGTTCAGTTCAGTTCGGTTTGGTTTTATTCCGTTCAGTTTCTGGCCTGGCCGACTTGTATATATGCTTTCATTACGAGCTTAGTTCACGTCACAATCAGTTGTTGGCATCGTTTATGCCGCATTGCCGCACAAATACACAGTCAGGTTTAACAATTGTGGTCAATATAATAAAGCTGGGTTCTAAAAAAATACTCTAATATTCCAAAAAATTCGAAGATAGGCTAATGAAATAATATTTTATACATTATTTTGTAATATAACTTAAATATTAAATTAAAATTAACTGATGAATATTCCATGACGGAAATACGATAAATATCATGACAAGAAAAAGAAGCTTCCAAATAAATATTGCCGATTTTTAACTCATTTCTTTGCAGCTTTAACCCAAGTTTATAAAGATTTCTTCATTTTAAAATTGTAAAAATTTAGTGTCTTTTTCATAACAGTACCGATGACTAACCAAAAAAGTTTCCATATAAATATAGAGCCTGAAGGTTGCATATACACAATACTTCATTCTATAACAATTTTGGTACTATTACTACATTTTTTGTTGTATTATGTTAATTATTTACTTGTTATAATTATATTTATTTATTTATACTTAGAATCAGACCTATACCCTCAACTTCTACTGTGTATGCATAGTAACTAGTTGGCTGCTGTGGCAGCTTCTTCAGCAAAATGTCTTTCAACTTATCGCACACTCACACACTCTCCCCTCACATATCCTGTGAAGGCATGTGGGGAGGAGAAGGAGTAGCAGGAGGAGGCTCCTCGCTGGCAATTTGCATGCAACCCAGAGAAGAAAACCCCCTTTGCAGCCACCCATTTTGCCCACTCTGTACGTGCATGTAATTTATGCGTTTAGATAACACTTTGCTAATTTTGAATGGCATAAATTTTTTTTTTTTTTACATTAGAAGGCGACGGCGAATGGCGAAGACGGAGTTGGCCCAGTCCTTCCTTCGGATCGTGCCTGTAATTGTGTGTGCGTGTCTGTTACTTATTTTTTCCATACTCCTTTTTTACTGCCTGATTTTCTTCATTTTTTTTTTTGTTGTATTTTTTTGCATGCCGCACTTATGATGATGTATTGATTGTTCGAGGTGTCAGATTTTTGTTGTTGCCTGCAAACACTCTTGGCCAGTCTTGGGTTCCTTTTTTTTTCTCCTCTCCGCCTGGCGTAATTAAAGGAAATATTTGAGATATGCCAAGATAATAGTGCTGGAATGTTGTTGGATTAATTAATTGAAAAGTGAGTTGTGGAAGGAAAGGAGGCCTGCCTTTATTTGGTGACTCTGTGGCTCTGTTGCTCCAATGTTGTGTTGGCCATGTCGCCGGTTTGCTTATCAGTGGCAGCATTGACTTTTTATGGCCAAGACGGACTCGGGGACTCTGGGAGTCTCGGACTCTTGGACTCTTGGAACTCTCTGTGATTAATAAGGATTTTCAAGTCGTTAGCCGTCTTCGTTCGCCGTTCATCGCGTTTTTTTATGGCCAAGCTGGTAGATACACAGAAAAGAACAGGGCTTTGAGGAGGGTAGCTCCCGCGAACCGAATCGACGACGGAGATGAGAGACGAAGGCAGGCAAATTACCGATTTCAACAATGTCGCTCAAGTGGCTTAACTTAAGTTTTTGGCTTTGACAAAGGCCCACGGAAAAGCGATGGAAAAATGCTCCAAGAAAATGAGAAGAAAAAAGGAAAGAGAAAAGAAAAAAACCAGCAGTTGATGCTTGAATAATGATGTGATAACCGTAGGCATAAACTGGCCCACAGACCCAAGATGATCCATGCCAGTGTCCACAACTTTGCCCAGATACAATTACTGGGCTCTATGAGGCGCCTCTTTGCACCAAAATGTGTTGCCAATTTGGTGGCTTTATATCGGAGTTTTCAAGGAATTTAGAATATTTTAGATATATATATTTTTTATAATTTATAATTCAAGTTATGGTAAAGAGAAAACTATTTCAAATATACAATATCTAAATAAACTTATTAAATTTGTTAAAAAATAAATGAACAAGTTATTTGGGACGAAAATTAACGATAATTTTCATATATTCTTATAATGAAATATTCTTACAATAAAGTACCTTTAAGTATAATTAAAAAATAATAATCATTATTTCTTTCCCAAATATTATATCAAAAGTTTACATCCTTTTCTGTTTACTAAATAATTTGTTCTCCAAAGAACTAACTATTTTTGAGACAGAGAGTATTGTCAGCTACCAGAAGAAAACCCTTCCATTTTCATTTAATTTTCGCAGACCTTGTAGTTGGCTATTATTTTTTTGTAATCCATGGCAACACTGGTGGCCGCCACCCAGCCGGCGATTCCCTGCCCTGAAGCAATCGCGTCACAGCTGCATTTGCTGGTAAAAAGTTGCTGCTTAAAGTTTTCAAATTATTCTAAGTAGGGCAGAGCCAGGGGATTATGCTTGGGAAATGCTTCTTTCTTGGCTCCGGCGGCGCCTTGGATTAGGCTCGAATTAAATTGGAATTAAATTTGCCGCTTAAAGCGCGACAGAGTGAACTGAAACGAATTAAGCAGCCGGCTAGCAATTGAAATTGCCATTGCATTCGCCACATCACAAATTGAATGGGTGGAATCCAAACAAAATTGCTTAGCAGAGAGTGAAATTTTCAAACATTTGCTTGGATTTATTCTTTTTATGGAATGAACGGAATGAATATATTAATGGATTTCATCATAAATAATGCGGCTGGGAAATTGGGAATCAAAACATAAATAAGACCTAGTTTAGGGGAAAATGTAGAACGACCAATAAAGCAGCTATATAAATATTGAAAGCGAAATTTGCATAATCAATTTTGTGTATTTTTTGTTTTGATTCTACTTTTAAAATCAAATCAGCTATTAATTTATGCAAAATTTTCTTTGTTAGCCTAAAAAAGCTGCATTAAATATGAGCCATAGGTTTGTTAGGCAAATATTAATTTTTTTTGTTGTTTAAATTAAATCTAATTTGCTCCTTATTTCCATTGTTTAACTTGGTTAAATTAAATTAGATCACGTGTACAAAATATACAGGAAAAAATATATTTAATGTGTACACTAATGAACAAAAAATTGCCTGCAAAGCTTGGTTTTTTTTTTAACCATCAAAATCCCTGCCTAATTAAATTAATTTTCCTTTATTTTCTCCATTTAAAATTACCTCTAAAATGTCGCATAGGAAAATGCCAGCCGTCCAGCTCGTTTATTTCTGTATTTATGCTAATGAAAGAGCCGCCAAGAACTTTGCCCACGATTTTTGACAGACTAATGGAATGTGTGGACTTTCAGCTGTCACTTTTAAACAGCGGGACTTCCAACAAAAAATTATAGAGAGTGCAGCCAACCAGGGCAAGCCTAGAGATGCTAATTAAAAGAACAAACCGAAAAAATCAAAAATCAAAAGAGGAAAAAGCAAAGAAAGTTAAAGCAAACATAAATTTATGCAGGCATAAGTCTAATCAAAACTGCACGGAAAAGCTCTGTGGTTTTGGATTCTGGAACTTCTTTCCACTCCAAGCGAACCTCTCAGATGTGAGCCGCTGCCGGGGTGATATACTCGTGGTATACTCATATATAAACAGTTACGTTTGTCTTAATTACATATCAAATATATCGCCTCGCTGATTGATCTCAAGTCAAGTCGAGCCACAGAGGAGTAGGAGCTGCAGAAGAAGTTCCCCTTGGAGCTGGGCGGCCATAAAATCACCATAAATTCAAGTTATAAAAAGTCATGTTCGGCTGCACTTAATTAGCGGCCAACGACGGCGACTCCTCCGACCTCTACGAAATGAGTGTCATGCCCATATGTCCTCCTCTCTCTCCCTCCTAAAACTATACCGATGTGATCCCCACAATAAATACCAAGAGGAACCCGAACAGGAGGACTATAATTCACACAATTTGCTGATGCGTGTGCCACGAGTATCGAGTGTTGAGCCCAAAATGTCAACAATATAGCACTCGACCATCTCTCAGTCTGCCCTGCCTGCCCCTATATATATTTCTATATTCGGAGCAAGAAAAAAAAAAAAAAATTAAATGGTGTGAACGAAATTTTATGCCGAATCATGCGTGGAAAATGATGAAGATGCCTCGGCGGCAGGCTTCTCGGCGGCCATGCTCAGTTTGAAATATATTTGCGTGCCTCATTTCATTTGTTTATGCTTTTCTAAAGACTCTCAGATGCAGTCAGCAAAATGAAATGGTCATAAAAATGTGGAAATTGGTAACATAAATTAGAAGATAATTGAGTCAATAAAAGTTTTTGGGGAAAATGAAGGGATATTTTGGAGTAACTTAGTTATTTAATAGTCCTTTGTGCTGAATTTCTTTAAACTTAATAAAGCTAAAAAAATATATATATATATATATATATATTTACATTCCCAAAACTCGTTAGTTTCCATATATATTTCAAGTGTAGTGAACTCGGAATGTGTGTGGCGGTCTCGTTAGAGAAGCCCAGTACTCTCTTGATGAAGATGCACACACTTGGCCATGATAACTGGGTCCCCGAAAATTAAGTTGAAAACAATTTAAATTTGTTAGAAGCCGCCGGCAACGACGACGCAAGGCCTCGGAACGGGTAGAGTCCGTACTTTGTCCGGTGTTCCTGCCAAAAATGGGTAAAAACACTTTCAACTCCCCAGCATCTCGGCATCAAATTGAGGATTGCGGCCCAGAGAGAGAGATACGTATGTTGACGTCAAACGACAGCCGAGAGACACTTCACTTGTGCTGGCAATGTACTTTTCTTTTGCTTTTCTTTATTTTCTTTTTTTGGGTCGCACTTTTATGAGTAATTTCATGTGGTGCGAGAGCCGTTTTGATGGAGTTGCAATGTCCTCTCCTTGGGGAATGGGAATGGCAATGGGAATGGGTTTTTCGGGAATTTAGTTTCTCTCGTCTGCTGGGGGGTTTTCTTTCTTTTTTTTTCTGGATTTTTTATGGACCAGCGGAGTTGGTCTCGAACGTACGTTTAGTGGCAAAAAGGTGTTGATTGTAAAGGAGTTTCGGTTGGAAATAAAAGCAGGTAGCATTTAACGATTTCGTTTATGCCTTACAAATAACTCACAAATTTTTGTTGAATTTTAAGACCAGGTTCAGGCATAAAACAGTGCTGGTAATAAATAAAACAAGGCATTTTTTTAATTAACAGACTAAAATAAAATCTCGAATGCAATTTAAAACTAAATACTCCACTTCAAACATCTTCCTTTCACTCGCCTTTCAATCAACTTGAAAAAAAAAGAAAAATAAAGCCTTTTAAAGATCGTTTTCTTGGGCACACACAGATCACAGATCACCGAGAATATCCCTCATCAAAACTCCACTTTTCGGATCATTGCAACTTCATTTCAAGCGAAACATCTTGGCTTCTCAGATTTCTTGAATGTTTTGGCAGCCTGTGAAGTCGCTTCCTCCCTCTATATTTTGATATATGTATGTATTTCCCACTCCTGCCCTTCACAACCAAAATCCAAATCCAATCCATAGAAACTCTCGAGCACTCGACGTCCACCCAACTTGGACGACAATTAAGTGATTCATTAAAAATGACAGAGCATGAATTCAATTGAGAGCCAGAGACAGAGGCAAAGCCAGAGACCGAGTTAGAGTTGAGTTTTCTGTTCTGATTCTGGTTTCTGTTTCTGGTTCTGTTTGGGTCTTGAAGTTTGAATAGAAACCCAAATAGAGGAAATGTCAGTGCGTGCCAGAAGGCGTATATATCGCTCCATTCGCTGTGAGATAAAGGAATAAAAGAAAGTTGTTGATGTTGCCGACGAGCGGCGACCAACGACCAACGACCAACGACTACCGTTCAAATTCAGCCCGTACGTGCACAAGTATTTGAAAAACTCATTTAAATCCGATGGACAGACGACCTCTCGAGGGTGGGAAGAGCCAAGAGCTGAGAACTAGTGAAAATCAAATGCAAAACGACAAAACGACGAAGGCCTGGCCTGGCCTCCTGACGCTGACATTTGATGCCAAATTTTCAAGTGGAGCGACGACCAGCAGCGGCAGTGGCAGCCAAAACACTTGAGGAATTGCCGCCGCTGTCGTTTAAAAGATGATGGCATGAGATACTCGACGAGTGCGAATGTGAGTTCTGCAGTAGACACTGCGGGAAAATATTGTCAAGTCAGATAGAAAAAAAAAAAAACGAAATACTATTCAGAAGAGATAAAATCAAGAAATCAATCTAAAATACATTTTTATATTAGAAAATTCAAGGCATTAGTTTCTAAAAATTATAAACTATCTATTATAGTGCAAATTTATTTCGCTGAAAATGCCGTTGAGAACTATAAGGCTTCAAATACAAGATTTCATGTTTATAATACTATGATTTTCATTAGGAAAACACACTTAAAATTCAAATTTTAATCTGAGTGCACAAGACTCCCCCAGTAGCAGCTTCTATCCTTCGCCTGGACCTGGCCCAGTCGTAAATATGAGGCACAAACAAAGCAGCAACGGCGTCTCCCCTCCTCCGTCCAGACACAGGAATCGAGCTGTAGCTGGGAAGCCAGGCCAGGCGGCTGGCCATGGACGATTCCGAGGCCGCCGTCGCATTAGTATACGGAAGCTCGAAAACGAAAAAAATTACAATCTCAACCATTTGGCAGACAGACGATGACAGAAGAAGCGATGCAGAGTGTGATGGCGGTGGGAAACGGGGTGGAACTGTGGGGGGAGGCGGCCACCAGATTCCGCCGGCAGATTGCTATATAGGCAGGACCAGGACCAAGCAGGCCATAAACTGGCGACTATGAAGATATATTAGGCAAATAGATGGATGGATGACTACGGACCGCCATCTCCATCTTCAACTCGATTTTTTGTATTTTTTCTTTTTCCAAAGAGAAACAATTTTCGACAACGTTTTGGCAAATGCAAATGGAGTTTGACAGGCCGCCGCCAACGTTCCGCCAGCAAATAATAATAAAAGACTCAAGGAAAATGATGGCGGGGGGAAAGCTAGCAATGGGCCTGATGAAAATGCCAATACCCTAAAGCGTTTCAACAGGAAATCAGTGGGGTTTAGATGATGGGTTTATTTTAAAGAGCCGGGTAACAGGGTACTTTTTTTTTTATACAGAAAATGTATCAAGGCTTAATGAGAGGAAATGTATACTATAAATCCCATGAATATTTAAGCAAATTTAATAAAATTGTATATGTGCAAAAATAAGATTTATTTCGGTAATGATTAAAAAGATTCTCAAGCTAGAAGCTTGAAGTAGGAGAATTATACAAAGAATTAAGCTTTTCTAATCTTTGATTTAAACTGCTCTTAATTTATATTTATGAAACTCTTTATTTTCTATTTATTAAAAATATGCACAAAATTCTTTCTGTTAAACATTTGTCCAATTCCCCAATAATTTGCAAATACCCAGTCCTCCAAAAGAGTACACAAAAAGGTTATCAGCTTTATTTCAGCTTATGATGAGAATGACGAACATTAGAAAAGAAGTTTTTCTTTTAGCTACCTGACATGTACACATACACACACACACAATACATACACTGACAGTGCTCGGCGTCTCAAATTACATGACCATGAAGAGATGAGGAAAAAACACAAACATTTATTACAAAAGATAGACAAAAGATGCGAAATATTTGCCCCCGACTGGCGATGTGGCGATGACGATGACTATGGGAATGTTGGCAACTGCTTTTAGAAACCCGCACAGTGCTGCAGAAAAGTTAACGCACGCAGAATGTGCAAACCAAACAGCAGGAAAAAAAGAATATGTCTGCCCGTCCATCCAGCCGCATAAATACTCTCCAGGGAGTTGTTAGTTTCGTGGGGTTCTCTCGTGTGGATTGAGCGAAATATGCGAAGCCTCCAAGCCGGGGTCCAGGTCCTCGTCTTCCTGAGGCTGTGCCGGTGGAGCGGGAAATATAGTTTTCCCCACACACCAAATAACCATTTCTCCCAGGGCGGATCCTTTTGGCGGTACAAAAAGAGGAAAATGTTACACCAGAAAAAATTAATATTTAAGAAATATTAAGGAAATAGTAGTAATAGAAAACCTATCCATATTTGAATCCATATTTTGACGTTGCCAATTAATGATCAATAAATCGATATTTTATCGATATTTATTGCTAAAATTTTGATACATCTAACTTTATGATATTTTTTCAATATAATATTTATGTAGGTTTATAATATAGAAAATTTTCTCATATATATCGACATTTGTAAATATTTACTAGACGTTTTCGGGCTCAGCCTATCGATATTTGTATTTATTGATCCTTAGTTCTGAATATTTTTATTTAAAAAATAAACCCTTTGGCGTTGCAACAAAAACTTCTTACCACATTTTCTGAAATTCCGAATCAATTAAATATTATGCTGGACTTTTTCCGTAATTTATTCTTCGTATAACCCACACATATTTCTTCTTTTTTCGCCCTTGGGGAGGCGCCTGTGCCACCCAAGTTGCCTGTTTATGAATTACACCAGCCGTGCAGCACGCGTACATACCGTACTTATGTGTGTACATACAACATGTATTTATGTATGAGTATAAAATGGAAAGCATAAACAACGACGACGGCGAATGAAAGCCCCGTAGCTGCTGCAACAAAGGGCATCTCACTGAAATATGCTGGAAAACTGCGAATTGCAAACTGCAAAACGAAACGAAACCAAACCAAACGAAACGCACTGTGCGCAACAATTTATGGCCAACATTAAGCAGCCAACGAAAGGGAAAAAAACGAGAAAATACAAATACAAACTGAATTGTTTGCGGCCGCATAAAAAGTAGCAACACTGAGGGGTAAAGAGGGCGGCGACGTTGCTGCTGCATTTCTTTGCATAAATTGCAACATTTTGTGGCACTGGCTCCTTCTGCAGCTGCTGCTGGCTCTGAAGCTGGTGCTGCTTAGGCAATTTGTCATCGCAACTGACTGTTTTTCCAGCTCCATATGAAGATATCCATCCCAGAAATGAATCTCAGCCCTTTCGGCAGCAGGTCTGCTCTGATAAAAGTAATGAACAGGTCAAATGGCCGACGACCGGCTTCAACTTTGATTGCGGAAAAATCCCTTTGAAAAGTTTTACGCTTAGACATTGTAATGTCTGAAATGTATGCGCAAAACTTTTTGGCCAATTCAAAGTCAAGAAAAATGTTAAAATTCAAGAGCACAGGGAGAAAATATAACAAAAATTCTATGATTAGGATATACCAGAAAAATGATATAATAAATATCAGTCATATCTAGACTTAAATAAATTTATGGAATTTTAATTTGCGATATTTAAAAAATTCGATATATTAGAGCTTACAATATTTTATGATACATATTAAGAAATTTTGCGCTGAATTCGTACTTGAATATCTAAGATTTTCTAAAATATTTGCATGCTTCTCTCTTACCAATCTTATTCCAATATCAAAATAGGAAATTGTTTACTAATTCCTATCGAAAGTTATTTCCTGTGCAGACTGAGCTAGGAATCCCTCAAAAAATAAAAAAAAGGAGGAAATTTAAAAAAGTATTTCCTTCACGCCCCAGCAATTGAGACAGAGTGAGGCATAAATATGCTGCTGCCACACTGAGATTACCCCATAGCCCCCGAAACGCATTTACGCCAACTCAACTGATGCAAATCTAATTCTCGGATTCTCAACAGAAGGAGACAGCCAGAAGTTCTCCGGGTATGTGTGTGCGTCTGCTCGAGTGGAGTGCACAGGGAGAACTGTGCAAAAATATAAACCTCTCAAGTGCAAAAACCATTCAAAAACTAAGCTAAATTTATTTAAGGAACAGCAAGCAACGACGAGTGCAGCAGCCGCCAGAATATTTTTTCCACTCTGCACTATGCTCTAGGTTCACTCCGGTGTGTGTATGTGCGAGGAGCTCCTGCACATTTCACTTAACAGAAATAAAAACTGAAAAGAAAAGCCAACGCAAATGCGAGCAAAGCCGAAACCAAACCAAACTGAACTATACAGAGACCAAGAAATAAATTCCTGCAAGCAACAACGAACTGCCTATATCCTTAGAGTAGCACTTTCTTAATAATAACAATTACTTTTAATCCCATCCCTCAACTTATTTAAATTTTTTTAAAATAGTTTAAAGCTTCAGGCTGTATTTTCTTAGCTTCTTGATTTTACTGCTCAAATTCGAATATTTTATTTGTGCCATTGAACTCGTAAATACCCTTTTATCAAGTGTATTCAAAACGAAGTGAGGAAAACCCATGCAGAGGCACCGGAGCAGAGCAGCCAACAAATGTCGTCAGCCAAGAGCAAGAAGTGGAAAACGTTAGACGGAACCCAGGGAAAATTTGAGGAAAGGGATATATATATACCACTGGTTTCGGGGGATTGCAGGAATGAAATTCAGGTGGCGTTGGGAAATACGTTGACTGGGCTCTCTGTCTCTCTCTCTATCGCTCTTATTTCTTTCCTTTTTGGCCAGGTCCTGTGCCAGTGCCATGGATGGATGTCGGTGTGGCTGTTGGCGGCGACGTGTGCATGCAAGGTGCTCGTATAATGCGTTGTGCGTGTTAAAAGATAGTTTTGCCCGGCTCAACGCGAGGCCAAAATCCAGCAAGTTTCAGTAGCAGGAGCAATAGGAGCAGCAGCAGTTGGAATAGAATGGAGCTAACCAAACCCAAGCCCAACCGCACAGCCCAGCGACAGGTAGTTTTACACATTGAAAAATCCCAAACACCGTGACACGACTCGTTTTGGGGTTGGGGTTAAACACGGAAAGAAAATTGATCACTAATTTTAAAATGTAAATAAGTTGATATAGAAAATAGAATGAAATATATGATCTAGATGAATTGATTTCTTTAAAATAATATAAATAATCAAACAGAAGCGGGGCAAATTATTAAACCTAATCTACTTAAAATTTCTATTACAAAGAATATAGTTTGAATAAGTAGTACCTAGACTGGTCTGCCTA
The DNA here is from genome assembly GCA_018904815.1 of Drosophila ogumai. Lineage (NCBI taxonomy): Eukaryota > Metazoa > Arthropoda > Insecta > Diptera > Drosophilidae > Drosophila > Drosophila ogumai. The sequence continues at coordinate 9,436 of JAEIIJ010009104.1, read as the reverse complement.
ATAAAAGGAACACTCATTCTTCTCAGGGTACTTATCTTTTTTCTCTCTGTGTACCTTTTTAAAACTGCTCCTGTTCAGCGGCTACTGTCTGCGTGTGTGGATAGCTCCCTAATGTAATGGGTCCGGGGATCAAGGCAACGCGAGACAAATGCACAAAGAGCCTCACTCCTTTGTTTGCTCTCCTCTTCTTTTTTTTGTGGGGAGAATATAGTACTACAGCTGCAGCATTGGCATTGGGGATCTTTTCAATATCTGCAGTCGTAAAAAAAAGAGGTGTGTGCTAAGGGGATTTCTGGGCATTTGGCTGCGATTTGTTTTAGAAGGGAGAAAAATGGGGGTCGTCAAATGGCCTCAGAAGGGTTTACGTTGTTTCTGTCAAAGTTTGATGGAAATTGGTAAAAAGTTGGGAACCTTAAAACTTTGAAATTGTATTTGTTTTTGTATTTTTCTTTAAGTAATGGATATAGAATTCAATAGAGCAAGACTGGTTAAGTAGAGAAATATTTAATTTATCGTAACTTTTCTATTATGAAAATATAAATTATTATAAAACTTGTAAAAGTGCAAAACCTTTTTAAATTTCAAGAATTATTTCCCCTTTGTCTATACAATGTTATTTTTTTACCATTTTTTATCTTTTTACTGTTGTTTTATAAAATGTTAAACAAACGACAAACTCGAAGCTCAGACACGGACCAGGGATTTTTTCTCTCTTATTTTTTTTGTGTTGTGTTCATGGCTTGTAATTTTTTCCACGCTGCGCGTGCTTCTTGTCCATATTTTGCCCTTAACCCCAGAGTGGCCTCCGCCGCATCCATTCAAGCAGCATCGTCATGTGTTGTTTGCTGGTAGGTCTTTGGGACTTCGGCCACTTTTCATTCCACACTTCGGGCCTGGGCCTGGGTCTCGGGTTCCTAGACAAATATTATTGTTTCCAACACGCCGTTATTGCATATTTGCCTTAAATGTGTATGTACGTAGATATTTTTTCCAAAGTGTGAATGAAATTAATGCGTTGCACGGTTCCGTAGGGTAGGAATTTTCCCCTTTTCCCACACACACTCACCATTTGAAATGTTTTGTTTTTGTTTGTTCCCTCTGTGCTTTTCCACTCCTCGTTTTCCCTCTTTTTCCACCAAATACTTTTTCTATTTTCACACAGACTAAACGTTATTAAATGCAGGCAAATGCCCCGCCGGTCGACGGTCTGATGGCATTTGTAGTGTTGTCTTAGTCACTGTCGTTGTTTTTATTCTTACTTGTATTATTTTTTTGTTTTCTCTTTATTTTTTTGTGTTGTGTGTGCAGGTCAGAGTTTCCCTGACTATATAGTATATCTATATATATATATGAAATGTTTTCTCTTTATTTTTTGCGGCAAAAGCTTTGAGTGTTTATTTTTTGTGTTGCCTACATTTTTGGGTGGCCAGCAGCGCCTTCTAATAGTTGCTAAAATAAACGGTAAAACAGTGGGCTAGCTAAAGGTAAAACAAGCTTAAATCCGGAACAATAAGTTGAAGTAAATATAAAATTTAACAAGTCTAAATTTTAAACCCTTGAAACCCAATTAAAACCATTAAAACTTCAACTTTAAATTCCAAAAGAAAAATAGGAAAATAAAACAATGAAAACAATGGGAACACTTGCAACTTTCTGTGCCAAACAAATCCAAATAATTGGCACTATAAACTCCGTCTTCAGAGACTATTTCCTTTTGCTCTCTTAGCAGTTAGCACTTGCCAGCAGCTTACCAAGCTCCAATTAATTGGCTCAATTCATATAAAATTCGTTCACTCCACTCACTTAGCTTCAATAACAGGGTTCCCAAACTTTTAGTATTTTCTACACACAAACTTTTATGGGAAAATCACATACACACACACACACACACAGAGAGAGGAGAGTGTGTGTTTGCAACCAACTTTGATTTTTTTTCTTCTACAATTAGCCTTAACTGATTTATGTTCTTTAAAGACTTTTGCAGCACTCTCTCCCCTTCGATCGAGTTGGGTAATCCCACTGAATGAGCCAGCCACCTGTTCTTTTCATGCATCATTTGGCCTTTTCGGCTCCACACACACCTAAAAGTGCTGAGTAATGTGTCATTGGCCGGTTTTCAGCACCTGTTACCAAATGGCTGACTGACTGTAGCCCACTGTGCACCATGGGCCTTGGGCTTTGAGGGGGGAGCTTTGGCTTTGTGGCAGTGCCTCTAATGCTAAGTAGCTTTAACGCTGCCGCATCGCCGGCTCGTTAAGCGGGTGGGCGATGGGCGGCGGGGGCGTGGCTGCGCACAAAATAGCCGGGGAAAATGCCGCCCTAAATGCTACTAATTAATGAGGATTTAGTGAAAACTGTTGGTTCGTTTTTTATTCGTTGGATTGAAATGAGAAAAAAAACGAGAAGAAACATAAAGAAATGCCATTGCAACCGCCCTCACATAATGCAGTTTTGTGGGGCGTGTTTCCATTTCCCCGGAATATATTTTTCTTTCTGTGTGTGCTGGCTCGCTGCCTGCCTGGTATTAGCATATAAATAGCGTTTTAAATATTTTTAGGCGCACATAATTCTAGGTATTTTCCCCACCACCACCGCAAAGATATATTACAGCGTTTTATTTGTTAAGTATTTCTCTCGTGGTCCTGCCCTGCCCTGCCCTGCCCTGGCCCTGAATTCTCGGGGTGTTTGAGTTTACGTTAGCGTTCGCGTGCGGCAGGACCCTAGGTCTTGGGCCTGTGTAAACAGGAAACGATCCTAGGCACACACATATAGAAAACATAAAAAAGAAAAACCGAAAATAAGGAGAACCCACTCCTGCTAAGCATTTAACGCGCAACTGGCAAACGGCAAACAAATGTAATCAATGAAATTTTATGTGCAACAGAAACGCACTCCAGATTTTCCACAATATTTCCATTATATTGTTGTTGGTGGCGTGTTTGGCCGCGCTCTCTTTATGCTTTTATAACTTTATTTAGCCGGGCACACAGTTCAGATACAAATTACAATTGCGGGGCGTAAGGAAATTAAAAAGGATTTCCATGACCCGCAGCCTCGTTGCCTTGTTGTGATAATAAACAGTTTAGGGTAAAATATTAGGTGAATTTAGAAAGGAAATTTTAGATTTATATGTAATTTTTCTAGGTTTTAAATTAAGGAAATTAAAATGGTATAAACATATGGTAATTTTTTTAATTTATGTTGACTAAAACATGGTCATATTTTCTAAAATATTTATTTATTTATTTAAATCGAAGAAATATTCAACATTAAGTATAGCATAAGTTATTGAAGATAATGAATTTAGTACCTGAAATTTAAAATTTAGTGACTCGTTTAAAATTAGTAAGCCTAAACGCTCACACAAATAACTACTTTTATTGCTAATTTAGAAATATGTATTTAGCTTTGTGCTATTTTTGCAGACCCTGATTTGTGACCCCCTTTTTTTCCCTGCTACATATTATTCCGAGCACATCTGTAGATTTTATTTATTTATTCAGCCCTCTCCAGCTAATGCAAATATTTTACCTTGCTCTCTTTTTACAGACAAGTCCGTTTCACTTCTGCTGCCTCCTGGATCCTTGGTCCTTTCGTGCGTCCCTTTCTGCTAATTGCTTTGTGTGCCAGGCTACTTTCTCCTCCTCGCTAAGCAGGCCAGATCCTTCTACACTCAAGGCTCAAGGTTGGTATTATACTCCGGTTTATATACATTGTATATCGTATTCCTTTTTTTCTGTTCGCTCTGTCGTTGGGTTAGCAATTGGTTTTATTTTTGGGGTTTAATTGCAAGCTTTGGACAGATTTTAATTACTGACAGCAGCAGCGTTGGCGGGCACCATTTGTGTGTAAAAGGTCATTGGGAATGTTATCCAAACAGCAGGAATATTCAAATTGAAATTAAGCTAAATATATGGGCAACCGACGGCGAAAGGGTAAATAAGTATTTTGATAATGGAAAAAGGGTCCTGTTTTCATTGGATAATAATGAAAATGAGACGCGAGACAGTATATATTTATTTAAAAGTAAAAAGGTTTAAAAGAAGATTTAATGTGGCATTAATTTCCTTTTATAAATCGCTGGGTAGTGATAAATCTTTTTATTAAAGATTTTTGTGGAGCCAAGTGTGGGAAATAAATTAAATTTGTACAGAATATATCTTGCTTAAAGAGTATTTTAAAACCATTAGGCAACTTTAAAAGAAATAAAACTCTAGTCACCTAGATTACCGCCATGAAATCCACTCTAGCGATAAATCAAATTGTCTTCGATTGCACTTGAAGCAAACTTCATCCGCACAGAGAGAACTTTTCCTAAACAATTGCATTCAATAAAATCAAGTTAGGCACACAAATCAAACCCCATCTGAGCAACATAGGAACAACATTAGCATTTGTTAATCAAAGTGTAATTCCGCAATTGCTACCCGATTCGATGACCTCTTCTGGGCTCAATTCAGGAAGAACTTTGAGCTAAAAACTGCTGAAGAAACTGCCAACAGAACAACCATAAAAACCTCCAGCCAAGCGAAATAAAGTAAGACATACACACACTCTGACATAGAGAGAGAGAGAGAGAAATGGAAACTTTCTTAGCCACTCAAAGCGCCACAAATCACTTTAAACTGTAAGGACAAACTTGGTGCCGTCCTGGGTCCGCCGGATAGATGGTAGATGGGGGATTTCCCCGATACCAAACACCCAGATCTCTCTCTGGCGCACCTCACCTGTGTGGCACTTGGTTTGCTGGCTATTAAATCTCGGCACTTGTTTTCGCCCGGCGACACCGAAATCGTATATCTGTAAGATATACAATCACTTAAATCGTTGAGCGGCTAATCCAGCCGCAGACTGGAGTTTATCATACATCACAGAAAAGTCTCGAGCTCAGTTCCCTTTCCACGGGAAAAAGGAAGAAGAAATAGAATTGCTCGCATTTCAAATGCCAAATATCAGTTTACAGGCAGAAGAGGGAACAAATCAATAATCACAAAAACCTCAAGGAAACGAAAACAGAGCAGAGAATAAATGTTGAAAAATTATAAAAGTAAAGACCAAGGCAATACCTTGTTATTTTAGTGCGGAAAAATCAAAGCATACTTCTAGGCGAGTTAATATCTTAAAGCTTAAAATGGCATAATAAAATGTTAAGCTATAGAAATTTCTTGAGTTTTAAAATATCTTAAAAATGCACAAAAAATATGATACAGCATTTGTCATAGTTAAAAGCAACAAATGTTCACAGAAAAATATCATTGCATACTACTAGACAGTAATATTTTTAAAGTCATTTTTGTAAACAATCTTAAAAAATCCGAAAAATATTTCTTTTAGTTATATTTAATTGATATACATAAATATAATACTAAATATACCCCTTGATCTCTTCGATTAATGGGTATCAAAAGGCACGAAAAAAATCAACACAAGACCCCGAAGGCATATCAAATTTTTTCTTTTTTTTTTCTCCGTTGATTGACGTCTTTTTGGGTGGTAAAGTGGGTGTCGAATTTTTTGGGGCGGAGAAGGTTGTGTCTGAACTGGGAAGTTCTTTTGAGGAGTTTCCTTTCTTTCATTCTCCCGCTGATTTTTGCTTTTACTTTCGATTTGGCTTTTGTATTTTGGGTATTTGCGCTGATTAGCACAAAGGCGGAGGGAAATTGGTGGATAAACCAAGGGGGTGAGACGGGCCCTGGGACTGTGTTGTCCTGTGTAAACGGAAAAGAAATCAAATGTTGTCATCATTGCCGGCGTCGGTCTAATCTCTGGAGCATGTTAATAACCCAAAGGGCCTCCTCCACCCGCCAGGAATCAAGCTCTCCTCCAACCCCTCCTCCATCCCACTCCCCTCATCAGTGCTGTCCATGTAATTTCATGCAAATATCGTATTATACGACCGGCGAATGGAGAACTGTACGTGTTGTGGGTATAGAAACGGTCTCACAATACACAATATAATCATAACAACCAGAGTCCAGCAGCGGTAGTATCCCCTTGGAAGTCACGGGGGTGGACTTGTGTAATATTTGTCAATAGCCAACCGATGTGCCGACAATTGTCATGGAACAAAAAAAAAAAAGAAACGGAAGAAAGGGAAGAAAACCCGAAGGAGGAAAGCGGAAAACCCAAAGTGGAGCGGACAGCGTGAAAGCTGGCCATAAATAAGCAAATAAAATGTAATAACTAAGTGAAAATGTGCAAAATGTGCTGTGTTCGAGGCCGTTCCCCTTAATGTCCCCCTGGAGTGCCGCCGACTAAATGAAAATGTCAAGTGAATGGCGAAAGGATCAGTGGTTACTTTGTATTCACAATCAAAAGTGCTTTAGATACGAATAAGCGAAATTACAGGGAAGTGGTACGGATTTAAGTTAGGGTTTTGCTTTAAAAAACTGGGGGATTGTGAAATTTGTAAGAGAAGTGTTGGGATTTTTTCTTAATTTATAAAGTACATAAACTTTACTTCTTTTACAGTCTATAAACATTGATTTCTTATCAAAAATAATTAACCAATCTTACTAGAAATCCATAGATTTCCCCGAAACCAAGTTAATTCCTATTTACCAAAGACTTCAGACATTCGCCTTTTGGCCTTAATTTCAAGCATCAGCTTCAACTCCCAAGTTCATATCATCATATTTAATGCAAAGTGAGTATTAAGTAAATTTCTACGAAAGGTACAACACATATCTCTTACTGGCACAATGGCAAAGCTGCTGCTGCTCTATCAAATTCGCACACGTGCCGAGCTTTGAACTCTTAACTGGGATATTTTATTCATGGCGCCCGAAATCTATTTCGACTTGAGCTGCTTAGTGAGCAGCAGCTCTTCTCTTCGCCCAACTAGCTAGTTAGCTATGCATTTTGCCACGCCCACCGAACTACTTAGCAGCTGCAGCAATGGTACTGCTAGCTTAAGCTACACTGAGAAGTTATACAAATTTGAAAAAAAAAATTTTGTGGTGAATTTTTTTAGAATTTTTTTTTTTTACTTTAGAGGTGAAGTTTATTTTTTCAAGATTTTTATTTAAGAATAAACAATTAAATTACAAAATTTACGCTAGGCTTAGTTAGTAAAAATCAATGCATACATTTTTTTATTGTAATCCAAATGAAAAATTAATAGTTAAACTGATAAATAAATTTGTTTTATATATTCCTTTAAATTGTAATATTAAAAATACAAAATAAATTGTTTTATCTGTAGAAAATAAATAACACTTCACACATTTAGGCTGCCTGAAAGGCTATTTCAAATCTCCAAACCTTTTTTGCAATACTCCCAACTGCTTATAGTTGTATAAAACTGTTAGGGTAATATTTCTGTATTTGATATCTATCCATAATCTATAAAATTCGGATAAAATCTAATGACATTTCTTTCCGTGCATCATTCCAAGCTGCACATACATCGCCAATCTCCCCACATTTGCACACACATTTGCTGCTACTGCCCCCCCGTCTCTCACCCTATGCCGTATTCGGTATTCCGCCCTGATAAGTTGCAATGCATTTCTTGGCATTTCTCTGGGCTGTCTCAGCTATCTGCAAAGCGCCACGCTGCCAACTAAACAATGAAGAACTAATCCACAGAGTATACACAAAAGAATGGCTATAAAACCGCTCGTGTGGGTGGATAAAAAAAAAAAAGAAAACAGAGAATACAAGAACCGAGAATGAGGTGGGATTGTGTTTGTATAAGGCCACTTTATGGCTGCCCTTTTGCAACAATTGTGCAGCGCTGCATTCAATCAACAAACTTTTAAAGCGCAGTTACAAAACTCAAACAAAACCAAGAAGTAAGGGGAAAAATACAGAGGGAAAATGGAGTGAAAGGGGGAGGAGGGATGGGGAGAAAATGGAAAATGGGGGGAGCAAAGATACGTGATGGTCAGGGAAATTGCAACAGCAACAACAACAGCAGCGTTTAATTATGACAATCAATACCAAGACATACACAAGCACAGATCCTAGAATAAATACAGTAGATCCTATTTTTTATTAGTGCAATTTCTATAGAGTTTATTTGGGTATAAAATGGTGTTTATATGGTTTTTATATCTTTGAAAAAAATCTCTGTAATCCTATAAAAATACTTTTATACTCCTTACCCCTCCCCAGTATTTAATAGGTAAATATCTCGAAGCTCCACTGTACTATACACACACACACTCACTCATATATGCCCGATTTTATTGCTGATGTGCTCTCATTGCTCATCTGCGCTGCCCAGGGACCTCGGACCTCGGACTAGTGCAAATAAAACTTGATTAAATTCCATTGGCGGGTCCAATTTCGCCTGGGTCGGGTTCTTCTTCTCCTCCGGGGTGGTCGTGGGGGCGTGGAATTGACCGGAGCATCTCCAGAGATAAGGAAGTGAAGGCTAGAGCAGTGCTATGGTGTGGATCCCTCTGCCATATTACAACAATAAAACATAACCTAATTAGATGGAAGCTTGTTGTTGCTTGGTTACATCTAAAATCCGATTTTTGTGACAAAAAGTTACTAACACCGAGTTTCGTAAGCAAGCTTAATTTAATTAATATGTGAAATTACCGCTGAACAACAAAAATGTGAATTTAATAGTAAACTACTTAGTGGTTATGAGAAATGCAGGGTCCATAGAGGATTTCACATCTCTATTATTAAATCAGGAATAATTCCAATGTACTACTCGCATCTAATCACAGAGTATCCAATGATTAATTAAAGCAGAAACTCAAATCATCCCGAATTTCAATGACTTTAATTGGTTTGGTAGGCATACGTAATCAGAGAATATAATATTTCAGCAAACTAATAAATTGGAATGCATTTTCGCCCCTCATTTGCTGCAATACTCAGTCATGTTGATCGAACTAGTTAATTAATTATTAATTACTGAACAACCCCCAACAACTGAAAGGGGGTATCACATATGCCAACTCTTGAAGGACTGACTGGCTGCTGATTATTGTCGTCGGTTGGTGGTCGTATTGCATGTCCTTTGAGAGGGTCACTCACTATATATGTATTTCCGTCTCCATTTCTCTTTAGTCTCCCGGGGCTATCTCTTTCTTTTCTGGGAGATAACATCTCTCCCGTCTATGGGTTTTTGCTGTGTTTGCACTGCCTTCAATTAACATGTGCGCTACGCACTTTCTTTGACCAGAGATACAGAAACACAGATACAGATAATGGCAGAGTATTTGCCGTGCATTAATGTGGGTGGGTGTGTGGGAGAGGTAAGGTTTTGGGTGTATATGTACGTGTTAGTGATGGATTTTCAATTAAAGTTTTAGAATGAAAAATTATACAGAAAAAAGCATATCGAAAATATCGTTTTAGTTGTCGAAATATCGATACAATATCGAGCAAACTGATGATTTTATTTTTTTAATAATAACACAGGTACACAGCCAAAAATTTCCACCAACCATTTCAAGTTTTCCATGATATT
>JAEIIJ010009102.1:0-13779 GCA_018904815.1 Drosophila ogumai | reverse complement strand
CTTAAAGGCAAACCCCCCTTGTGTTCTCTACCCCCCCCTGCAGCTGCCACAGATCCTCATCGGTCCTCCTCGGCCTTACAGCTCCTCCAGGCAACGGACATTGGTCAGCATGATCCGCGTCAGCCGCCAGACCTGCTTGGCGGCGTTCTCGAGGGCGCCGGGCGACTTGCCCTTGAACAGATCCATATTGGGCAGGAAGTAGTGCGGACAGCGGCGGCACTGCAGGCACGAGATCAGCTGCAGGAAGATGCCATTGATGCGGTCCGCGATGCAGTTCTCCTCCCACTCCATCTCGCGCGGATGCTTCTCGCACTCGTACAGCAGCAGGGTCTTCAGATGGTACGATGTCACCGGGTTGCCGGGCAGGTCCAGGTGCCGGTCGCGCAGGGTCTTCAGGATGCTCAGGCAGCGACGGCGACTAGCTCCTGGAATTGAGAATTTCAAAAAACTGGAATTGTGAATGTATTCAAGCTGAGGTAAAGAATAATATTGTGATGATTTTTGGGAATATAAGTTTGTTCTTTACGAATTTCTTTTTAGATTACAGATTTTATATCGCTCTTATAAGTAATATAGTTCAAATATAGCATATTGATCTTCTCTTGGGTATAGTTCTTGAATGGATTTGCCAAAAATAAAGGCAATAGCTTTATGTTCAACTGAGGAGATATCAGATATCTCTTTTTTCCTTTTCTTTAAATTTATGCAACTTTACTTCTGTACAAATAATACATTTTATAATGATATATATATATAACATAATCTTTATCTATATTCTATATTCCCAACTCTACAGATTTCCCATTGATCAATTCATCAATCTGTTTTCAAGCAAAATAATATTGGCAGAGCATATAGCTTCGTTCATTCTTTGTCAGATAAACACAAGCTGATCGATGGGTTCGGTCATTAGTACTCCTTCTATCTCAAGTACATCGCTCTCTATTCGTTTCGGTAAGTGTTTTGGCTACTCTAGAGCTTGGGCCTTTCAACTGACTCATTCAATACAAGAACTGAAGCCTTTAATGATTAAAGATATGCTGGGTGTCCACTTAATTGACATTGATTAAATATATATATATACAGAGTAGTGCTTGGCATGACTAATATTAGCTAGGGTCTAAAAACAATCTAGGAATAAAAATATCAAAGAAATCGTTGAAAATCAAAGCCTTAAAAGGTTCTAGCGATATATATATATGATATTAAAAGCTGAATTTCGATTGTTTAACTAATATACAGAAATTTTTCAATTGGTCAAATATAAAAATAATATTTATATATACCATAAAAGATATATAATAATATATAAAAATGTTTAAATTATATTTTATGTAACTAAAACCGCTATACTTTACTTTACGGAATTAAGAGAAACTTTGGAGGCTTTTAAATGACAAAAATCATAGTTTTCACTTATAATAACATCCAAATGAACGATATCAGCAATATGCTTTACATGATTATCGACACCTATTTATCGACTTCATTTTAAAACTAAACCAAATATAACTCTTTGTAACCCTCTTCCTGGCACGACTTTGATTGATCTACCATTTCGATCCGAGTACTTATGATTTTGGCTTCAATCTCTCCTCCGGGAGCTGTATACATATATGTCCGGCCGATCCGATTCCTAATTTATTACGGCCGAGTGCCTTGGGAGCACATAAATCATGGCTACGTTGGCACGATGTCACAACGGGCTAATCTCGGCTCCCGGGCCGATAATCACGTCTAGTTCTGCTCCGGGTTTCGCCTCGCACGGCTAATCAATATTGAACGATATTGCCACAATATTGGCACTGCGAATCAAGGCACTCGAGAGGTCCCGTCCATGTCAAGTGGGAGGAAGGTAGGTAGGTAGGTAGGTAATTCGGGGCAAGTGACAGTGCTAATTATAGCCACGAACCGATATGGATACCCCATAAGGCATAAGGCAAGGCGAGGAAAGTTAGTCAGAGTCTCTGGGGTCTGGTTAGGAGCATTAAATTAAATGACAAACACGCGGGGGAACATGCTGGAGATCAATATCGATCGGCAATCGGAATCGGAGATCGTTGTCAGGGCCTTAGAATTGATTTCGACTTCGATTTGGTTTTGGTTTCTGGTGTCTGTTTCTGTCTCTGCCTCGGTTCTTGGCTTAATTTTCATTTTTGTTTTGTTTTTGGCTCTCATCTCCCCAGCTTTTGGTTGCTCTTTCTTTCTGTCTTTCTTTCCTTCTTATTTTTTCTTTCTATCCCTCCCTCCTCCCCCATTATTTACTTTTTTCTGGTTGGTTTCTGTGTGTCATCTCATGCCTGGCCCGCTGTTGTTTTATTTATTTGTTGACTTTATCTAATCGCCGAGATTTAAAATATTTATAAAATCGTTTAGAAATTTATTTATGGCCCAGCCATTGGCATTGTTCATGTGGAAACCCGTTTTCCGTTGGCCGTAAGTCCGACCAACTAACAGTCTAGCGGCTGGAGCTGGAACTGGGACCAGGGACTGCGACTACCGCGAGACTGCGCTTATCTCTCGGGGATCAGCAGATTTGTGTGCGTTGTCGCTGTGCTGCGTCCGAAAAAATCGAAAAAAAAAAACTGAGAAACTGAGAACTGGTAACGGAGAATGGAGCATTTCAAGACCCAACCCGGAGTCTCGGTTTGGAGTCACCTCTCCGTGGCAGTAACCCCCCCAGTGATCGGACGCCAGATTTATGATCGTAGCCAGCCGGGCGTCGCTGGCTCGTATCTCACATCATATCGGGCCCCGATAATCGGATGTCTCGTTGAGCAGTCGTCGACTCAGTCCCCGCCGATCACCGATCAGTAATCATCGATCACTAATCATCGATCACTAATCATCGATCGCGACGATGCCTCTTATCGCGCTGCCTAATTGAATCTGCAAAGCAACGTTTAACCCGAACTATGCTAAATTTATTCTCTTTTAGAACCAATCTATATCCGCCATATGTCTGTAATTTTTAAAGAAATTTAAAGGAGATTTTAGTTTTATTGTATACAGTAATTTAATAACCAATTTATGTTGATTAATATATAAATCTAACCCAAAGTATCCTTGAATAAAAAATGCTATAATCTTGAAATATATATAATATCGTATATTATATCTACTAGAAACCTCTTCTTGATAGAATATTCTTCAGATATATAGAGACACAATTCCATAGTAACCTCCAGAGCTCCTTTGATATATACTTTTATGCCCCAAAATGGTATTTCCACCAGGCCCAAGCATTCTTCTTTCATTCAGATCTAGCTTAACGATCTCTGAAATTTATACGGCGTCCCCCGAATGGCGTTTAATTTACAACCAATTACGGGCGTATCGAGACCAAGTCGCTGATTTGATGGGAATAAATCAATTCAGTTTAAGTGTGTCACTGATTACTGATTGGGGGACACGCTGGGAATACTACGCAAGCATGTCCGAAATACGGGAGCTACTCACTGGACACTGTGAAAAAAATACAGCCTAGTTCTAAGAGTTTATTCTTATTATTGTTCAGAAATTAACAAGAATTTTAAATTTAGCCAGAACAACATCAACAGTTGCCGTTTTCATGGATACTAATTCAAATATATCGATTGAAATATTACTTGTAATAATACTTCCTGCGAAGGCTTGACCTTTTAAGCAGAGTTTTTAAAAAGCTTTAAGTACATCCCAAAGTGTTTTGGGGAAAAAATATATATGTATATTTAATCTTGGTAAAACATTCATAGATGTAAAAGATATAACATCTACAACAGTTGCAGTTTTCAATATAACGATTGAAATATTACTTATAATACTTGCTGGGAAGGCTTGACTTTTTAAGAATATTTTTTGAGGAGCTTGAACTACAATACTAAATGTATATATGTATATAACATCTTTTTAAAACTCTATTAGCTGTGGTTTTCTATAGACTTTTTTGAAGGGTCTATGTAATATCTACTTATTACATATATCTGAGTACGGATTCTTGACTGGATGTGTTCTTTAAACTCTTTACAACTACTTCTTCTTGCAATCGATGCTTTAATATATTTTGGAACTATATTAATTTACCACCGGAAAGAAGTACCATATTTAATCCAAGTTTCATGATATCCCCCAAATCCAAAATTCATCAGTAATACCCATCTTTTCAGCTGACTTTTCCTCACTTTCACAACGACAAATGCCGACGGCAAACGGAACTCACCTTGCAGCAGCCGGTTCTCGGCATCGGTGAAACTGAGCACCCAGGCATCGCCCTCCATGGCCGAGTTCTTGCCCTGCAGGGCGATGCACTCCTTGGAGAGCATATCGAAGCCCTCGGTCTTGACCTCCGCCACGATGTTGGGATGCGGCCAGGGTATCCCAGGCAGGGGCCAGTGCGAGGCAGAACGCGGCCAGAGGCCGGCACACTTGAAGGCGGGCGTGATCTGGACAATGATGCGCTCCCGGATGCGCAGCTTCACCTCCGTGGTGTCGGCGATCATCTTGACGATGTCCCGGTAGGCGCATTTGTCGCACGCCTGCGCCACCAGTGTCTGGAAGCGGGAGCGGATCTTCCTGGCCGATAAATAGCCGCTGGCCGTGATGAACTCCACCCACAGGGACATGGAGCGCTTCCGGCCGTCGCTGAGCTTGAGGACAGCACAGCCCGGCAGGGTGCCATCGTCCACGAAATTAAGAACACCCATCTGGTTGAGGTAGATGATGATCTCGAATTCCGTGGGCGAGATGACCTCCAGGCCCTCGAAGCGGCCATTGTAGTCGTTCAGCGAGGAGATGAAGCGCGGCTCCTGCACCTCCACCTCCTTGAGCACATCCTGGACGATGCGGCAGACCTCCTGGATCTGCTTGTGGATCTGCGCCTTGCGCACCTGGACCCGGTCCGCGCAATACTTGTTCATCTGGTAGACCATCTTGGACTGTGCCGCGATCATGTCCGACGGCACCAGCATGGTTCTCCTGAATGTCCCGGTCCCAATCCCGATCCCGGCGGCGGCAACTGCTGCTCCTACGACTAAGTCTCTGCTGGCTGCTGCTGCTCTGGGTAACTGCTCTTTGCACTCATTACCTAGGGGCACACATGGGGGTTACCGGTCACCGCACACACACACACAACAAAAAAGATTGGAAGCGAGAGGGGGACAAGGAACGACAAACGACAAACGACAAACGACGAACGACGGACGGCACTCGGCTTAGAATTCCCAAGTTCTGATATTGCACTTTCAGCTTGTCTTTTGGCGCTTTTCTTTGTTTCTTGGCTTTTCACGACACTGTTTATGGGGTTTTCTTTCTGTTCTCTCCGCTTCTCAGTTTTTCCTTTTGCGGCTTTTCGCGCCGTCAACTGAACATTGACTGATTCCGCATGGCGTTCGCACCGCAAGAAAAGTGTCTCTGCCGGTGCCGCCGCCGCCGCCTTCTCTGCCGCGGCCGGCTTCGCTGTCGCTGCTGGCTCCATTTGGCGGGTGCAAGCGAGACGGCCCTCGCCACGCGCTGGCCAACTCGTGTGCGCTCGCTCTCTCTCTCGCCCCCAAGCAATCATGGCTGGAGCTGCGAGAGAGCCTTTGCTTGGCTAACTCTCTTATGCACTCAGAAAAACAACGGATATTGTATTAATGATAAATGTAAATTTAAATATACTAAATACTATATCAATAAAAATGGTTTGAGTCATAAATGAAAAACAAATATTTAAAATATACTTTTTTAATTGTTTAAATAATTTACTTAATATGTTTTTTAAATAAACATAATAAACTATAACAAAATTTATGCATTTGGTTTCCATTTATTATTGATTTATTTAGCTCATCGTTTTTCTCAGTGTAAATTGCATAAAACACTTCTCGCCTTGTCTGTTGTGTTGATCTTGGCGGCTATAGTTTAGTCCGGCATTAAAATTAAACCACCCCGCGTCTCTCATTGGCTCCGCCCTCTTCCTTGGCTCTCTCGGGCACACGCACACATGCGCCATGGGCACTGCCGCTTCCACACAGATAAGCACCCATACAGCTGCCTTTGCCGTTTGTTTGTTTTGGCTCTCCGGCTCCGTGGCTCTTTGGGGGTGTTCTTCCTGTCCCTCTGGCTGTGGGTGGACACGGTTGGCTGGCTAACTGAGTTATTGGGGGGGATTTTTGGGATATCAGGACCGGGTGAAGGGGCCTTCGGGCTTGAGAGGGGGTTGGAGGTAACTTTTGGAGCTCAACTAGCAGATTAAAACTATTGATTTGGTGACTTTTTCCGGTAGAAATGGTGACCCCAAATTGGGGGCTAAGAAAACAGGTCTAGAAAAGATTTAGAAACATTTTTAAATTAAATAAAATTTAAGTAATAAAACAATCGAGGGTTTGAGAAAGTTATTTAAGGTTTCTCAAACAAATATAAACAAAATAATATTAGGAAAAATAATAATTGCAATAAAATTGATGTATCATAAATATTTGAAATATTTTGTAATACATTTTGAAACTTAAATAAATGGAGAACCCCATCGGCATAAAGAAAATGTCTAAAAAGTGACTTTAGTAAGAAAATAACTCTATTGTTTTGTATAAATATTATAACTCTTGCATATCTTCATATACCCAAAAACATTCATGTTGAAAGAACATTGAAAAATAGTTTTAATTTATGAAAAATTAACTAAAAGCTCTTTGGCTCGTAAGTTTTCTTATTTATTGTGTGGAGTCTTCTGTTTGAATGGAAAACCCATCGGAACCAAGTGATATATATTTGCCGAGCGCTGAGTAATTAATTTTCCCGGGAAAATATCCTATTCTCCTTTCCGCCAACGAAGAAGTCTCTATTTATCTGACTCCCACCACCATCTTTTGGTGGGTATCGTTGCCGCCTCCCTTTCTTTTTACTACACGCCATATCTCGGGATTCCTTACCGAATTAATGCATATCTAATGTGATTAATGAGCGTTTAACACGAGCTTGTGGGACTCCACGTCCAGGCCACGTCCAGTCCACCATATTTTTGTGGTTCCAGGGTGGGGCCTTCATTCCGCCGGGGTCACCACTTATACTAGACTTGGCAATGGCCTGTCCAGTCGAACATTAAGTTGCACTTTAAAGAGCGGCGGACAAATTATTATGTATAATTCAATTTGAACTGTGTGCCGGAACGTGCATTAAGATAATGCTAATTAACACCTCGGGGCAGGAGTCCGACTCAAACTGGGACTCTACGCCTATATGTGCCACTCTCTTGGCTCTTTCTTCTTCTCCGATAAGCCCCGAAATGGAGCCTGGCCACGGGAGGGAAGGGGAATGGATATGGAAATGGAAATGGTGATGGTGATGGTGATGGTGATGGTGATGGAGAGGAGCTGCTGATAGGCAACACCACATTGCGGGGCTGAAAAATGCGGTTGGAATCATTTTAATGGCCGCGTAAATGTGGAAAATTATCAAAGGAACACGAACTTAATTGCGGCCATTATCGCTTTTATGGCATATAAATTGGAAATGAATTATGCAACAGGAGAGCAGGCCCAAGGAGCCAGAGCCGAGGTCTTCATTAGTGCTCAAGGTCAGTCGCTGTTAGCTTCTTTATATCTGTGGGTATATATCGGTTGTAATATATGGCTTTATCGCCGATCGATGTGCAGGATTTATGCGTGCCAGGAGCAGCTATCGATTGACAGCGATACTTTTTACCGATTGCCCGGTAGTCGCGTCTTTACGTCTTTAATTAAATTGTGTATGTTGCCAGTGTGTTGCGGCAGAATTCTCCCAAAAAAAAACGACTTCATCTGGGTTCCTCTGAAGGCTTCTTCGTTTATCAGATGCACGAGATCTCCACCTTCAATCCCTTCCTGCTTCGGCACGGCAAGAAATACTCATTAGTTTTCCTAAAAAAAAAATAATAGTTTAAAAATGTTTACCAGAAACCTAGGTAATATATCCTGTAATCCTTAATTATATTTAAAATGTATAGTTTATTTTTATTTTATATATTTTATACTATGTTTGGTTCCAATATTGTTTCCAGTGCCCTCACATACGCTTTGTGGTTCTGCGGCTCAGCTCCAAAATGACCAAATGGCGGAAAATTAAGCCGGAGCAGGAGGAAAAGGTGGAACAAGGAGCCGCAGCAAACACAGAAGCGACAACTGCAGCACAGAGATTGCAATCGCTGGCAGGCTACATCCCTTTTTCCTTGCCAGCAGCTGCTGCTGCTGCTGCCGCTGCTGCTGTTCCTACACGACACTCTGACCCCCTTCGTCCTTTCCCCTAACCATTCCCAGAGTCACCCCTCACTTTATCCACTTCGTGGCGCTTTCGCACGGCCGACACTTTGACGGGGACAAGTTCATTTATCCGGAGATGAAAGGACCAGATATAGCCAGGTTGTGTCAGCTTCCTTCCAGCAAGTTCTACAACATTAACAAGATTTTACAGCTAAAAACTTTGGCTTTTCAGTGGGTTTTTAGTGTTTTATTTATGGTTTTTATTTATTCATTTACATTTCCAATTTCATATTTAAATTTATATTGATTTATATTTATTTTTGTCAGACATTTGGTACAGTTACGTCACGATTTTACCCCAAAAGCTTAATAAAATACTTCACTACTTTTCAAAATGTATACTTGCCAATATCTAAATAACATTCTTCAACAAAATAATGAACATTTTTGCTTAATTTTAATAAGCCTAAACCTTTTATTAAGTTTAAAATGAGTTCAATTAAAAATATAACACATTATTCCTAATTAATTCTCATGGATACATCAGGCTAAAAAATATCTTTATTTTGATTTTAACAAACCAATAAAAAACTATCAATTATATTAAGAAATATATATATATTCCAAGAAACCACCACACGATCGTTTTTACTTTTTTTAAGTAGAGAAGCTTGGATTACCTGGAGTGCATGTCTCATCGGGTTACCTCAATGGAGCCCCTTGCTCAGTGACATTTCCCCCAAAACCCTCGTGGCCCTTGGGCTCCATAATGAATGACGGAGTAAAGAAAGGCCTGAGACCCGGCTTAATTAGGCCAAACAAAGATGCACCTTGCCATGGCTCAACGCTCATCGATCATTTTCCGATTGAACTGGCCGAGCCCAGATAATCCCTGAATATACGTAAAAAAAAACCCTTTGAAACCCTTTTCAGCAGCCTTTCTTCTTACATTTTTTAGTGACAGAAAAAAAAGAGAATAGAGAGACAAAAAATACATATAAACTTTCTTGGTTAAGGAGTTTATTAGTTTATTTTTATGTGTTAAAAATGTTGTATATGCTATAAAATAAGGAATAAAAAGTTATATAAATAATGTAAATATTAGGGAACAGCCTTCAAAAATATGAGGATGGAGAATAATCTCTATGTAAACTTTCTTGGTTAAGGAGTTTATTAGTTTATTTTTTAGTTTTATGGGTAAAAATGTTCCTTAAATGATAAAATAAGTAATAAAATGTTAATAAAATTAAGTAAATATTAAAGAACAAGGATAGAGAATAAGACAACAAATTACCAGCAATGCCTTCAGAGAGAGAGAACCCCTTAAGCCATTGTGCAGTGGAGTTTGTCATTCGATATGATGGCCCCGTTGACAGGGGATTGTTTTGTTCAATTCCAAACCGATGAAGACAGCCGCGCTCAGACCTGGCGCTTGTCTACATATAAATATATATATATAAAGATATATATATATATATGCTCCTGATTCCTGGCCTTATCCCCCTGACTTAACCCGGCTCTTGTGGCATGTGCAAAGGTCAGCTGGCTGCAATGGCGAGGGCATTGGCATTCCTCGGCGGTTGGCATTTACCTGGGCCTCCTAACCTCTCTCTCGCTCACTCCCTCTCTCTTACTCTCGCGGGGGCCACCTCCACCGATCTGAGCAACTGGCCAAGTGGCGCCTGCATCCCGTCGTGCGTCGTCTGCATATGCGGAATATGCGTGAGCGTCGCCACGAAATGAAACTGAAGAACAAGCTGGTCAGGGAGAGGGAGTCGGGAGTCGGGAGTCGGAGTCGGAGTCGGAGCCGATGCTGGATGCCCCCTACTCCAAATCTTGGAGCTCTGCTCTCCCTCCCATTAAAATCAGCGACATGCGGTTAAATATGCTTAAGTTTTTCCGCGGACAACTTGAAATTAAGTAGATGCCGGAGCCAGAGCCAGAGCCAGGTAACATAAGAGCATGCAAATTGCAACGCCACCGATGCCCCGCCGCCCGAGGAGGAGTCCCCCTGGTTGGACAGGTCCCGTGTAGTTGGCTCGATTTATATTTTGTTTGGTCAGAGGAAATATCAACGCGTTTGCGTAAACGCTGGCTTAATCCATTCATTACGGCCATTAGGCTTTGTACGGCCTCGCTCCATGCTCCAAGCTCCTCCATGCACCTCCAAGCCACTCCTCCTCCTCCCAGCGAGATGACAGGCAGGGCCCAATAATTGCAGGGCAATTGATTAATCCCAACTCTCTTAGCCGGGGCCCTATGTCAACGGGCTGTAATCTTCTCCTTCTGCTTCTGCCACAGCCACTGACACGTTCGCCGTGCCCCAAAAGGGGTCTCTTGCCCTCGATGACTGATAATTGGGTAGTAGCCCCTTGGTAATTGCAAGGGCCCCAGTCTTCAGTCCCCTTGGACACTACTATATTGTATATAGATTATTTCCTGTAAGAATCGTGCATAATAATGTTTCATTATTTTTTATCGAAAAAATATTATATGATAGATTAACGATTATTTACAACTATATATCAAATCACATATCGATTATTTCTGGCTATGAGATAGGTGTTTATCTATATAAATTATTTGATCAATCATCTATTAAAGTAAAAAACGTGAATTATTTTAATTTATCGATTTTATCGATTTTTATCGACAGGAAGTATTTCTGAAACCTAGAAATTGTTAAAGTATATATATTTATCGAATTAAGTTTTGAACCGTATACCGATTTAATAAGGTTTTTTTTTGTAGATAAAAACTATATTTTAATCGACTGTTTTCATCTAAAAAATAATGCATATTTTCGAATCAACTATATGAAAACTATATGCAAATATAAATACATTAATCATTTTAATCACATATATTAAAGTGTATTTTTTATCGATAATTAAGATCGATAATAAGATCGATTTTTACTGAAGCCGAATATCCTTAGGAATGTGGGAATCTTGCAAGTAAAATGTTTTTTCCACTTCTATAATATTTATTTCGATAATTTGTCTAAATATTTGCCTTTTTAATCGATACAACAAATATGAATAATTCAAACTAAATCCAGAAAATAATCCTTGGCTCTGCGGAGCTACTATTTCCACTGGTCATAGCGTCCAGAGTGATCCGCTTGCCAAGTGGCACAGCATGGAGCACCTCGCTGCACCGAGGATCGGCGAGGAGAGAACGCAGATCTTCCCACAGCATCTTCGGTTTCAACAAAAAAGCGAGACGGGAATGAGATCATTTAGCGATCGTTCTCATTTAAATTATAACCAAAAACACATGCAGCGAAGGCGAAGTCTCGGTGTCCCTCGAACTGGTTGGGATTCAGTTTATAGTGGGCATCGGGCATCGCATCGCATCCCATCGGGGGCTGTCTTATCGCTCGCCTTCATTTAAATTATGGCAACGAATTTCGAGTGGCAGTCGCCTCGTTTTTGTTCTTATTTAATGCAATTTCTGCAGATCGCGCAACATGCGCTGATGAGCCATTAGGCCATTAGTCGCCTCTAAACGAGAACTGGAGAAGGAGCAAGAGCAAGAGCAGGAGCAGGCTCTGACAGGGAAGGAGTCGGAGCTGGGGGAGATAAGAGAACCGAGCTCGAGTGTGGCGCCCATGAACATGAAATTGCTATTATGGCCCAGAAATGGGGGCTACCAAGAGCACTTTGCATTATCGCAAAAAACCAGAGAGACGGAGGCTGCAGGAGAGCTCCTCTCCTCACCCATCGATCACTGGGATCTCCTCCTCCCTTGGCGATCTTCGTGTCATTATTTCCCATTGTAAACTGGACAAATTTATGGCGCAAACACGTCGCAATCCCAGTTGGCTCGTATTGTACAAGTGTTTATTTTGATGGCCATCACAGCCAGTCGCTAATTAGGATGTCCCCTCTTGGTCCACACACGGATCCCTGGTATCAGATAGCTGGGATACACCGAGTATCTGTGGCATCATTAAAATCAAAATCATGCAAACGTTTAACTGCGCCACAAAAGTTGTCGCAACAAGCCCACGAAGAGACCTCTCCTCTCCAGCAGGAGATCGTTAAAACGAGGCAGTTACAAGGCAGTTCCAAATCCCGCCATAAAATCGCCAAACTGATGGGCCAAGATCCGATCCGACCCGATCCGTCCCGATCCGTCCCGATCCGATCCGACTGGCATCCCCAGAGCTCTTGTCTCTTGATGGCTCACAATTTGTAATTGAATGCATGTAAATTGATTTCATCTACCAGGGCTAATAATTTTCACAATTTTATGTCCAGAGAGAGGGTATCTCTGGTTTCGCGGACAACGGACAGCGGACAAATGGCAGTTGGAAACCTTATAAATTTAACGGTTCGACTAAGTGAGGCACATGTGCTTAATATTATCGGCAAGTACACTTTAGGCCATTAGCAGGCCATTTAGACTGTCCCTCTGTCTGCCAGTCCGTTTTGTCCGCGAAAGAACGCTGTCCGTCTGTCCGTCTGTCCGTCAAGAGGCATTTGTGATAATTCTGTGAGAGCTGATCACTCTGCTATCTTGAATTATGTCAGTTTTGTAATTTTATGCGAATCTTGTTAATTGCGCATAAACCTGACCCCTCTCTACCACTGTCTCTATCTCTCTCTCCCTATCTCTATCTCCCTCCAGCGGACACGCACGCAACGAAAGACTTAGGCAACGAACTCGATCGGCAGCTGCACTTGCAGAGCCCAGAAAAAGGGGGCCCCAAGGAGCCGGAGCCGGAGCCACAACAACATGCTAATGAGAGATCGCAAATCGTAATGGAAATAAATGAAGTGAAACGCCAAGGCATTTTCCCAAAGGAAATCCACACTTAGCCAACTGTCTGTCAACCTGTCCATCTAGATCCATCGGGATGTTTCCATTGTGAGGAGTAACGTCTCCAATTGTATAATTACCAAGCAATTATCGTTGAGAGTGCTGAAAGCCACTTGTCTTTTATTTGAGTGAAATCGCATGGATTATATTAAATATTCAAACCTAACTAGCCGGGAAGATATAGAACAGCCATAAAGGATGCTGGAAATCAATTTGTACCCCCGACAAGGGTCAAGGGGAAGGGGAAATAATCCCACCGAATCGAACCGAATTGAATCGAATTGAATTGAAGCACCGCTGGCGCCGATTCCAAAGGTAAACTCTCTTCAAAATCGCATAAATTGCGGTTAATAACGCGCGCTTAGGCCACAACTCACGTCAGAATGCATCAAGGGGCTCCGTATGGCGAATATTTATATTTCGCAGCGCGCCGGCTTTCGACGCTCGCCCCAATAAGAGAGATAGGAGGGAACTTAAATAAAAAAAAAAACTTTAAAAAAATCAGCCACGCAAAACCAATAAAGGCCCCCAGAGATCCAGAACTTCAGCTCCAACTCCAAGTCGGACTCCAACTCTCATTCCAGTTGAAGCTTTAGGCAGTTGCCGCAAAATACACTCAAAACAAAAGTATAATCTCTTTTATTTATTTATTTATTAAAATAATATTTCCCAGAGCTTTAAGGTTACCCTTATAAATTAGTGCAATAGTCACAAACTTGGAAACAAAACTCGAAAATTAATGTCGATTTCTTATTTTTAT
>JAEIIJ010009098.1:0-22240 GCA_018904815.1 Drosophila ogumai | reverse complement strand
GATAAGCATAAAAAATATAATAAATATTTGATTAGGTTAATAAATCTGCATACTGACTTTAACGTTAATATTAAACCATGCTTTTATTATATATAATTTTTGGAAAAAGTAAATCTTTAAAATATCATAACTCGGCTAAATATGCCTTAATTTCAATTCGGAGCTGTGCTACATTTTGATAGGTTAATAAATTTGCATACTGCATAATTATTACAATTATTATTTTGACAATTTTTACAATACATAAATTATAATATAATCTATAAAATTTGAAAAAAAAATATAGAGTTTTTACGATTTATTTACTTTTTTTTTTTGTAATTATTTACTATATTATATTTTGTATATTTCTTTGAAAATACCACACTCTTTCTTCCTGTTCTATGCGAATCAAGTAGCAACGCCCGCGACATTGACATTGAGTGCCGTAAACACGACACAAGATCGAACACAGATAGACCCAATTACAGCATATAAAAATAGATGTATACATATACATACAATATATATATACATACAATATATGTAGCCATAAAAAATAGCAATTAACTCGATTAAAAATGAGCCGAACAATAACAAAGTCTAGCTCAAAGCTGCAATTGATTTCGACATTGATTGATCTCGGCATAATTGTTGAGAATATCATATATATATATATAACCAGAGACAGGAAGTCATATATAAAATATATATGTATAAGGAATTTAGCCTCTTCTATATCCCTTTGCAATTTACAATTTATGTAGTATAAGTCTAAAGCAATTTCATTAATTAAAATTATTTCGGTTATTGTTTTGTATGTATTCACGAATATATACAAAGACAGTCTTTGGCCAAAATTTGGGCCCCAATAAGAGCCATTTAATTATACAGCGATTTCCAGGGGAATTTAAGAAAATCGGTGGGAGGGGCGGCGCTGGAACCTAACGATGCCAAAGACAATATTCAAATTAAATTCGAATTTAGTAGCTAGTAAAGGTCGCGCCGCGGATGCGGAAGGACGGGAAGGAAGCTGCGAGTTTAAAGTGAATTTAAAGCGTTTTTTGTTTATACCAGCGACAGCAGCGGCAAATTAAACGCTCATTAGCATATTCCAAAGCCGGAACACGATGTGTTATGGCGAAAGAGGATAAAGCAGCAGGAATTAAGGAGATACAGGGGAGCCTTAAAATTAAATTACAAAAAAGTGATTTCCCAAGTTTTACTCTCGAAATAATACTACAAATCTATAAATCAGTAAATTATATAAAAGTAATTATAGAATATCCAAAGCATTACCGCTTTGGCAATTATTTAAGTCGAAAGTGGAATATTCTAGAATTCGGCTGTTTCCTCATTATCTTTTTGGGAATATTTCGTCGCCAGGATGAAAGGGAAATGAAGGAGGCAGCCCTTGGTGCCCGCTCCCTTGCTGGCTGGCGGCTGCTTTGCGGCCCCACTGCGTGTCATTCAATTTACATTAATTTAGTTGATGTTACACTCGTGGCAAACCAAAAAGGGCGGCGGGGCACACTCGGAGGCGAGCGAGTGGAAGAAGAGAGAGTGGGGAACGGGCGGGGGGATGTGGGCGTGGTTGCGTCAAAGGCAATTTGATTAGCGGAAGCTCTGGAAGCTCGAGCGATGGAAGTCACAACGAGTCAAGCGAATGGAAAGCAGTTTGTCAATCACTCAAATTCATCAGCTGGGAAAAGAGGAGGGAAAATGCGAAAATCTACTAAAATTTGAGAGCCTTTCAACAATAGCAGTGGGAACCTAGACTCCGTTTTTGCTCCATCTGATCGGGTTTTCGTTTCCAATAACCTTATAAATAGAAACATCTTCTTTGAGGTCAGAGGAACCCCCAAAATGTTTGATCTTATTATTGTTAAGCAACTTTAACTTATTTTTTATACGATATACATATGTACATATATTTTTGTTTTATACTTTTTCTCCCAATTAATGAGAGAACACTTTCGAAAAAAAAAGGATAAGACTTTATAAGTTTTAGACCTTTTTGGGAATTGGAATGGCTCCATTCAAAAAGTTATCCGTGCTCTCAAAAAAAAATATATGCAATTATATATAAAAATTATATATGTATATATTGTATATATGTATGATTCATTAAAGTCAATGTGAGTAATTGACATACAGAGGAACACTAAAGTCTCAGGGTCAATGGCTGAATCGCCCCTTTCCTTTACACAACTACTACATTGGAACACCCCTTTTCCGCAATTATCGGAATCAGCTAAATAAATGAAAACAGAATTCTGCAAAATTCTGTGGGAGTGTGTGTGTGTTTGGTGTGAGCAGAAGGGGGAGGAGAATTTATCAGGAATGAACGATATACATAAATAGTTCAGAGTCTCGACTATGAGATACTTAGTAAGCAACTATTACTTGTTGAATAAATACATCTTAAAGAAAATTTTAATGAAAAAAAAAATGTTTTTTAATGTATACTACAAAATATAAAGATTAAAATACGATCTATGTATTAGTAGGAATTTATATATTTATGACTTTTTATTTTGACAAAATTGTTGTGTATTTTTTTTCCTGGTGAAAATGTTTTTCATCGAAACACTTCACCATGGACGGCACACTTTTGTCAATGAAATGAAATAATGTGAGTCACATGGTCAGTCCCCCGGCAAACGGTAAAGCGAATGGCCCACCAAAACGGGTGTGTGAGAACGGAAAGGTGAAATATGTAAATAAATTTGCAGTGCCCAGCAAAAGAGTCCGAAATCAAAAGGAAGAGAATGCCTCGACTATGAATTACCCAAAATTGACACTTTTTATACCTAAAATTATATATATAAAAAACTGCTACAAATTTAAACAAATAATTTCCGTTAAATTTGTATTCACTAAATTTTTTCTTTGTTCCTGTTATATGCATAACCACAAGTCTTGCATACCCCTTTTACATCACAACGATTACAGGGTATGAAAACAAACAAGAACCTTTGACAGGGAGACGAATGAATCGAGAGACGCTGGGTGATGAAAGCGATAAGAGAATTCAATGGGAAATAATAGATAAGGGTAGGGAGTAGGGGAGAATGACAGAAAGGGAATAGGTAGAGAAAGGGAGAAAGAAAACAAGAGAAAAGAGAGTGGAAGAAAAGAATAAAATATGGTGTACTTGAACATTTCCAGGAATCTCAATTGATTGATCATAAATGTTGTCATTAACATTTGCTCACTTTGAGATTATCTTTTCCAAGGTATTAACAATTATATACACATACATATATACAAGTTTATGTATGTATATACATATAATAAATAAATATCTAAAACTGAATAGATTAATTTACCCAATGGAGAAGAAATATATATAAAATACCTGAAAAATAATATAGAAATAAACAACAACACTTAAAATTCATAATCACGCAAGCCTTTACACTGGCTTTAACTTTTAAGATGCTAATTTAAATATATGTACCTATGGTATTTCGTTCTTTAATACATTCTATGCACATTACACTTTTCTGTACATTTCCCAGTTACTCGAGAGAGTGCTGCAAAACATATTTAAGTCAAGGACGTGACTTTTATAGCAAGTTTGCCCTTCGGCACGCAGTTCAACTTTTGATGATGATGATGATGATGATGATGACGATGATGACGTAGCTACTTTTTCGCACTCGTCCACCTACTCAGAGGTTTGTCCATATATAAACATATATATACACCGATAATTGAAGAGACCCCAAACAAAACAAAAAATATAACTAAAAAATCAACCATCCATCCATTCAAGTTCAAGTCGAAATCGAAACCAGTCACATTTTTTAGCACCTGTTGGGAGTCAAAGTCGAGAGCCCCCCCGCTGAGAGGGATTGCAAATGTTGGCAAAACTTAAAATAGGTTTTAAGGGGGTTGAATTGGGCTGGGCTGGATCTTTAATTACAACAATATTTGTGTTAATACTTTTAATAATCATTCCCATTACAAGTTATTAAATGAACGGCCTTGTGGTCCATGTATTACACGTGTTGCCCTTTCAGCTTACATTTCTTTTTGCCTTAAACCTTGTTTTTATTGTGTTTTTTTGTTTTATTTGAAGCCATTATTAAATGCCATTGTGTTGTTTTCAATGCACTTTATTCACCTGGCTACGGTTTTTTTTTTCGGGGCAGATTCAAATGCTGGGTGCAGCTTTTATGGGTTGAAAATTGGTTAGGAGATTGCCAAAGAGGGAGTGTTTTTTGGCAAGGACCTCAACGGTGAAGGTTTCACCTCTTTACAAAAAATATAAATATTATAAAGTCTTTTCCATATAGGAAGAGCTGTAGATATTTGCAAGATTTTTGAAATGGAAGAGTTGGCCAAGAAAGTCGATTAATCATGAAAATCAAGTGGGAAACGAAAAACAAAAGCATTACAAATCATTACGAATTTCCCAAAGCCAAGAGAGATAGAGAGAGCCACAAGTTAGCTGGTCTAATTAAGATCTGGCATAAAAAATGAGTGGTAAAAAATATAAATATGACGGGGAATTGCGAAACCAGGAAAATAAAACAGAAATGGGGTAATTACCTGGGCTTTTGTGAAATCTAAAATATATTTAGAAACATTTTTAAGCTTAATTATAATAATTATTTATATATGCCATAATTAAGCACAATTCTTTTGAAACATTTTTGGCAACTAAGCAAAACCTGCTTAAAATATAGGTATACTTTATAAATACTGATAACGTGTATAAAAGTATATAATTAGAATCATGATTTGAGACAGAATCTTTTGATTTGCATAAAAAAAAACAGGGCTTAAAATATAGATACCAAATCGTATATATTAATATTTTTAATTTATATTGCACTAAGAATACCCCTTTCGATTATAGTTTTTTCTACATTAGCCTCCTTTGATGTGACTTGTTTCCTCTTAGAATGTTTTTAAGTCTCTAAAAACTATATATTATATACAGCATTGAGTGAGCAAATACCCTTGCTATGATTCAAAGCCCCCTAGAAAACCTGAAGTTCGCAGTTGTAGTGCTATATATACACCCAAGCATGGACATTAGGAGATGAGGAGATGTGGACCATGACCAGAACACAGCCTCTGCTGCTCAGTTCCCAAGAACACAAAACAATATTTATGAGTGTGGGGAGCACAAAAAGCACTGAAATGAAAAGTGAAACAAAAAAGAGGGAAAAGCAAAACGCAAAAGGCAAAAGGCAATGGCAAAAAAGAACTTAATACACTTTAAATGAGTCGCAAACTGCTGCCGAGTGTCAAATGGGTTATCTGGTAATGTCTGGCCGCATAAAAAGCAACGACCAACGCAGCGGCGAGTTCTCAAGATCGCAGAATTCAGAAAACTTTAGAGGAAAAACTTAAAAGGGAAGCACACACACATACATATTCCAACTTCAAGGTTAATTGTGCAATAATTTATGAAATTTTATGAAATGGCAAATGCTGCGACAAAACAAAGGCGGCTCAGGCTTAATAATTAAAATATACAAACAGTCGGCAACGACCAGCTGTATGGTTGCCTCTCCTTATAAAGTCGGGCTACAAGATCAGATACAAGCAATAAGATACAGATACAAAGATACTTCTGAAGTAGATCAAAAAGATGCAAAGGCACTCTCAATTATATCAAAAGTTATCGAAAACAGTCAGATACAAACAATAAAATACAGAGATACTTTTGAAGTAGATCAAAGATGGAAAGGTCTAACAGTTTGCTTAAATTTAAAATATATTTAAAAAAGCTAAGCTATTCGATTTCCAAAAACTCACCCAGGGAGAAAATCGGAGTACCCTATGTATGGTAAGGGTATAGAAAAAACAAACCAAAATACACTTATAGATTCTCTCTTTTTTGGATAATCTACAAAATCTCGCACCATTTAAAAAACCATAAAATAAGCAACAACAACAAATAAAAAACATTTAGCTAAACTTCCGGATAACAAAAAAAAAAAGAAAACGAGCTGCCAACAAATATTTGTGTTGAAAGGTTCAAGGCATCGTTTTTTTACTTTTTCGTATTTTTTCTCATCTCTTTAGCATTAAATGATATTTAATTTGCATTTATCGCTAGGCAGCGGCTGACGAGGTGGCAATTGGGGGGTGTGGAGTGGGTGAAGTGGGTGGAATTGGTGGCTGGGCGGCGGCGATGGGTGTTTGGGTGGTTGGCTGCCAATTAAGTTTGACGAGCGAGGAACGAGGCGCAAGATGACATCCGACGAGTTCAAGAAACCGTCGACTGACGGCAATGAAAACGCGGATGACGCACCATCAACAACCGCACACCACCGCACCACAGTGCCACCCCTGCAAGCAATTATTCAGCAAAATTAATAAACAATTTGGCTAGCAAAAATCTTAATTTGGCCAGATTGCTTTTCATGACCCTGGCAAGGGTATAAATTATAAATAATATTGTATTTGATTGATTGATTTCTTTTTTAAATTTCAATAATTCTCAATTCGATTTTAAAATATTATTCAAAATATTTTAAAAGTAAGATACAAATTTGAAAAAAAAAAATGTTTCAGGAATATATTTCTTGAAAATTACAAGTTTTTTACTTTGTGAACTTTAGGAAAACAGCGATTATAAGGATTAATTTATATTCAAAAAATATATGAAACAACCACTGTAAACTTAAAAGCAATAAAAATATCCGTTAGTAAACAGTTCGTTCATCTCTGTCATAAAAAGAATACAATTAAATTAGCTGTAAAAATAATGAATGAACGCAAAGAATTACCAAAAGACACATATGGCGGACATCATAAATTATTTTAGCATCTCATTAAAATTAATGCTCGACTAAATGCAGGAAATAGCGCATTTTTAGAAGTATTTTTCCTGGGTTTTAAGTTGATTAAAAGAAGATTTTAGTAACAAGAGCAATATTTTAATGTTAAATTTGCATATATATTTTCTTTCTTTTTTCTGGGGTGAAGTGAAAGGCAATTTGTGAACTTTTCAATGCTGCCCTTTTCTGCTTTACTTTATGTACGTATTTTTTTTGTCTTGCATTTTCTGTTGATTTATTTAGCTGTGGGTGACCCAGCCAAAGGCGGGGTCGCCAGGTTACCTCGAAAATGGTTTTTTATTTAATTAGAAAATGCAAAGCGGGACACTGAAAGATAGAGAGCGAGAGAGTGAGAGCTCACCTCTGTAACACCCATCTCACTTGCTATGCTCGCCCTGCTGATGTCAGCTGCATTTCCATCTCATCTGCGGCGGCTGAGTCATCCGAGTGAATCTGGGATATATAGTACGTACATATATACATTTGTTTTGGTCTTTGCCAAGTTCTAGTCGGACCGGCAATAAATGGCCAAAAGCAGCAGAAACGCAAAAATACCAAACAATCAGAGAGCCGCTTAAACAGTCATGGGTATTTCAATGGGAACAGGAAAAGCATATAAATATTTATTATATATATTCAAGAGAAAGAAAAAAGAAGAAAGAATAAGCTTGCCAATTTGCTAGAAAAGTTGAATTTGATGAAACAATATGTAATTAGCTATAAAGCAGTTACCATTTTCATGGCACTAAAATTCCCAACTTCATAGCTCGAGAGGATATTTTGCATTAGGTACCATTAGGGTTTATTTATTTTAAATAAATCCATTCTCGTTAGCTTTCGTTCTTCTACAATTTTAAAATAAATACCCTAAAACACCTTTAATTTTGTCAATTTAAAAATAAATAAACCCCTAAAATACCTATATTTGCGACCGTCTCTGTACACCAACAGAGGCGTGTGTGTGAGTCATGCAGGGACTGCAGTTAGACACAACCAGATGAAAGGTACTGCGCGAATCGAGTGTACCATGAGTCATTGTCAAAAACTCCAAGAAGGAGGATTAATGGAGGGTCCACGGCGACCGTTAGTCCACTTACCAAGAGATCAAAGAATAAAGATTGCGGGTTGGGAATGATGAGAATTATCTCTCTCTCATGGAGGCTTTCTTACTCACCTGAAAAGACACGGGAGAAAGGAGAAAAAAGATCACAATTAGCACAATATGATAAAGTAACATGAAACAAAGACAAAAGTGCAACAAATGTAGTTAATTTTTCTGGTAGAAAGTAAAAGCGCTAGTTGCGTGTGGGCGTGGCCAACAAGATATTAAAGAAAATAGACAAAAATATATACATATATTGGAGGAAAAGTGAAATGCTTTAACCAAACAACTAACCAGGCAACCAAGCAACCCAAAGAGACAGAGCAAACTTGGGTGGAACCAAAGTTAATAACTTAGACCCCCAAATGAAAGTGAAAAGGGCAAATAAAAGTAGAAATAGAAATGCAAATGGGGGAAACAGGGAAAACCAGGCAAATGGTTAAATGGGAAACATTGAAAGGTGAGGGGCACACAAAATGTGGCCCACTGACAAAATTACAAATCGATAGAGAAATACA
The DNA here is from genome assembly GCA_018904815.1 of Drosophila ogumai. Lineage (NCBI taxonomy): Eukaryota > Metazoa > Arthropoda > Insecta > Diptera > Drosophilidae > Drosophila > Drosophila ogumai. Next base: position 13,835 of record JAEIIJ010009098.1, on the reverse strand, counting down.
ATGGGAAGCCCCCACCATCTGATAACAAAATGTATTCTTAAATTAACGAAACAAAATGAAACTTAAGATCACAAATTCTTTGTAAGAAAATTAAGTACTAGAATTATTTAATAAAAAAAATGAGTATCGTGGCCATAAATTTACCCCTGAAATGTATCTAATTTGTCGGTGGTTTAGTATCTTTAGGGACTTTAGATAATATTGATTTATATTATAGACTATTGACTATTCGGTTGTTAAATACAGAAAAGATTTGTGCTATTCAACAGACTCTAAGAATGGAATTGATACTCTGGAACTGGACTTGACTATAACGTGGTCATCATCAGCACCGGAATTAATATTTATCATTAAGATGATGCAACCCAACTGGCATCACAAGAACCAGTTTTCACAACAAAAAAATTAAACAAGTCCCATTAATAACTTCAGGGATAATCGAAATTAAATTGAAGCCGACCTAGAACATTTAACTGAAGTGATTTAATTACCTTAATCAGCCCTATCGCTTCCCTTAAGTAACTTAACAATTAAGTTAAGAAATAGCATTGTGCTCCATAATTATTCTGCCCTGGAATTTCAGCTGGAATCAACAGCAACAGTTGTCCAAGTCTGGCTTACAATAAGAACATCGCTCATTTGTCACTTTGCATTTTTCCATTTTCATTTTTCCTGTTTTGTTTTTTGTTTTTTTTACAATGGAACTTAAAAAAAGAGTGCCACCCAAGGGGAAAACAAAAGACAAGCTTCACAAAGGCATCAAGTGCCAACGCCTCAGAGTAACTGGCTGTCGAAATCAGTAAATCAGTAGCTCAGTAAGCGAATGACTAACTGAATGACTGACTGACTGACTGACTGAATGACTGACTGCGTCAATTGGCATCATCGTTAAGAATGATAGAGAGCCGAGGCAGTTCTATCAGCGAGCCGGCACATGTCAATTAAAGTGCGGCCGGCCAGTAATTAATGGGAAACGAGCAGAGTCCAAGCAAGAAATAAACTTAAATGCAAAAAAAAAAAACAATTCCATCAAGTTTATATATTTTTTGAAGGCTTAATCCAACTACAAATTAATGGAAATATCCTTCCTTTTTAAGTTAAAACCTTTGACTATATTTTTAGATTTACTTGGAATCGATAGCCTTGACAGCTGTGCACAGCTCGTGTCGTCGTCGGTGGAATAAATAATGCATAAGGCGGATGGCAGATGTCGAACGAACAAAGTTAACACTTTGTCCGTGACTTTTCAATTGCTTTTCCCGTTGTAGTTTTCCCATTTCCCGCCGGCCCGCTCTCTTACTCCCACTGTATATCTTTTCTTTATACAATTCTCTTCTATTTTTGTTTATTTCCCAGTTGTTTATGTTTTATTTTTCCTGGAATTTTGATAACACGGAAGTCTACGTAGAATGTGTACATTCCTGCGACTCCTTGACACTTTTTTGAAGGCCTAATAAAACCTAATTATTATTAATTATATTAATAGAAATATTCCGATTTCTCTGAGCTCTTTTTATTTCTATTGGTTCTGATCACCCTTCATTACCAGCGATTACACAGTCGAGTGGGAGGTGAAAAAGGGGGAAAGTTGAGAAGCTTTTCACTGCAATTCGTTTGAATAAATTTCCCCCAAGTCTGAGCTGAGTGCATGTGCAACTAGTTCCCTGTAAAAGCTTTTCTTCATAAATATACCACGTGCAGCTGATACTTCTTACACGGAATTAAAAACTATTCAATCATTCATAAATACCCAAAAAATAAATATATAGAGAAAGAGAGGTTAAGGTTAAGGCGGGTTAAATGCAGGTTGACTTAAGTTCAAACACTCGAAAACCATAAACAAAAAATATATATTTTTTGGAGGTCGCATTAGGTAAATATTTTCTTGTTTAGCCAACAAAACCAAAATTATGCAAAGCGGTAACAATGAATACCAACCCAAAGGTTTGATGAACGTTCCAAAAATTTTAATTCGTGGAATTAACTTTGTATTACAACGAAAATATACATTTATAAGGTCAGAGAACATTTGAATATAAAAAAAAAAAACTCGGAAATCGGGGAAATCAATTTGTGGCTGCTTGTTTTCCCTACCAAGACCTATAAATCAATACAAATTAAATATTACCCCTGAAGGGGTAAAAACCTGAAGCTTTGGCATTTTTATTTACTTAACCACTCAAAAGGTACTACTTTTCATTTGAAAAATACTCCAGAGAGCAGGAAATACAGTAAGCGCAAGGGGAAATTGAAAAAAATTAGATGGGAAAACTGGAGCAGGGCCACTTGAGTCGATTACAACGTCATCCAGCTCATTTGGCAGCCAATTAAAATACATTCCTCCTTCGGAAGGAAAAATCAATCGAGCAGAACAAGAAGTGTTAGGAAAAGAGATTGATGAAAGGATAAATGAAGTCCTCGATTGGAAAAGTTTTTAAAGTCCCATAATATTTAAGCTTATGAAACATTTAAAAAGGCAAGAGCACACTCGTCATGTTGTGGGTTCTAGGAGCTTCAGGGGCTTCTGGCTGTGCCGCAGGGTTTCGAGTGTTACCAAGCAACCTATTAGCCCACTCCATCAGCCTCATCATAGTCGAGCATCATTAGCATTGGGCCTCCGTTGTTGTGTGGCGTAATTAATGGCTTTTCCGCCAGCCAGCCAGTCAGTCGCCCAACCACCCACTCCAGGTTACTGAAACCAAAGTCATAAACGGTAACTGCACTGAAATAAGTTGGGCCTAAGCTTGACTTTGCTTAAAAAATATCAAAAATACAAGATAAAGTTATATAAGCCTATGCTAGGTTTTTTTTGTAATGTAATATTTAATAAAATACAGGTTTACAATTTTTCTTTTCCAAAATCTCTTCCTGTGTAGTTCTGGTTTCCGCACTAATTGGTTACATGGGAAAAATGGGCCCATGATGTGTTGCCTTCATCATGGCTCAAATTCGTCGATGAAGCAAAGTGGCCGGCACATGTGGAAGAGCACTATATGTATGCGTATATATCCCGATATTCAAGTACTATATTTCAAAACTGACGTCAATCGACTGCCCTGACCCAAATTTCTATTATTTTTGCGGCCTCTGACAATAGTTCTATATTAATAATAATTTATTAATGCAGATTTTGAATGGGAGAAGGCAGAATTTACTATTTATACAAGAATATATTAAAATATCTGAAATTATTTTAAAATAATATTTAGACATATATTCAGCTGCTTAATGGCTGTCAAAAGCCAGCCGGCAAAGCTGTTAATTAAGTGCGATCAATGGAAAAGGTTAATGTTAGTTAAACTTAACTATTTGCTACCTCTAGAGCCTTCCTTTAGAGCCTAATTTGTAGCCCCCTGGTAACCCCTTCTTTCAACCAAAAAAAAAAAAAATTGGTTATTCCCAGCTCTAGACCTGGGTTTACAGCTTGGCATTTGCGCCTGCGCTATCGTCGCATGATTGATGATGCCACAAGGGAACAAGCCCGGCGACAAGAGAAATAAAATACTACGAATACCCCTTGAAAAAAAGCAAAGTTCAGGCCCCCCACCAGAGGTAAAAGAAACCAAGTGTCAAAGCAAAAGGTGGGTGGGTGTGAGTGTGTGAATTTCTCGTTACCTTTGTCAGCTAAAAATTAAATAAATTAACAGCTAAGGTCAGACAACCAGCTGTCAGCCGATTTTTAATTGAATGAATTTATAGTGGAAAAGATGACTCGAAAATGGGCTTCGATATGTATAATATATACTTGTAAGTTATAACCTCAACTCTTTCAAATTTCTTCTATAGAATATCAAAGAATATAATTGTATAAAAAACGTATTATAAACTTAGAGAATCAACTAGGTTGTGGGCACAAAACTATTATAATTCTTTGCATAATGCCGACGATGCTTTTCCTGCCTTTTCAGCTTCCTCTGGGCATCCCGCTCCTGGGCCTTGGTCCACAAGGCGATCTTTAACTTCATGTTCTCGTTGTGGGTGGCCACCTGTCTCTCGGTCGCCAGCTCAAACTCCTTAATCTGGTTCTCGCTATGCAGCATACAGGGACGAAACCGTCGGCGCATCCACTTCTTTAGGCTGAGGCTCCTCTTTTTGCTTTTTTCAGGCATTTCTGGGGGAGCCTTCTGCTTTTCGAGATCGCCACCATCATCTTTGACGGCATCGGTGCCACGCTCTACACTGGCTTGTGTCGGTCTCGATCGTAGCCGTTTCATGCAGCGCCAAATAAGTAAAAGGACTACGATGGCAGTAGCCCCAAATATGAAACCTACGATTAGCGTGAAATCCGCTTCCTCGGCCTCTTTCCCTTCCGGTTCTTTGTCCAGTTCCCGCTTCAGCCTATGACAATCTCTGGCGGTCATTAGGTTTATGTCCTTGTAGACAGCCGGGCTCTCGTAGAGCCACCACAGGGAATAGTGCTTGATCGGTGCATTGTTGTTAAGAAGGAGCTGTCGACACCTGTCGTACACCTCGTTCATCCAGCGCTGGCACTCGGGTCTGCTGATATCGACTTTGCAAATGGGATTCATTACTGGAGACAAGATCCCTAGTGTAATTGGCTGGCTATGTGGGGATTTCTATATGTGGGGTTATATATATATGAGAGTGTATTCGAATATCCCACTGAGTATGTTTTAATTCGGTACATAAAAGATTTATAAAATAATTAAAGACAACAGTAACAATTTGCTCCTTTTGACCTTTAACTCTTCCCCTTCCACAAAATCACGTAGTGACGAAAGAAACTGTCATAAAAATAAGATACAAATCTCATGGAAATGCGACGGCAACTTGGGCTTATCTAAGAGCTTAAGCGAGCTGAAATCAGAGAGGTAAAGGCACTGAGAGAAAAAATAATAATAATAATAACGTAATTAAAATCTAATAACTGAAAACGAATTGTTCCTTTTCTTAGATTACTTTTCAGATAAAAACTTTAAATTAAAGCCAGCTTGAACTTAATTAAATTCAAATCCATACCGAATACCTATTTGTTTCAGTGCATAGTTAGCGGTGACAGCTGGAAAGATTTACGCTGATGTGTTTTAAGCAATGTGGCCATAAAAAATAGTTAAAAACAATTTAAAAACACTAACAACATACAGAAAAACGCTGTTTGTACGTTTTTATTTTTTAAGCTGTCTTTATTTTTTTAAATATAAATGAAAAAAACGAAAAAAAAATATTTTAGCAATTATAAATAAAGAAGGAATTAAATAAGTAATAGCTTTTAGGACTAAAACTTTTAATTTAATATTTCATGTATTCTTATATTTTTTTGTTTACATTTCATTTTATTTTTCTTTTAAGAACCTAAAATATATATTAAAAATCTCAAAGTCGGTTCAATCTCTGAGTCAATGGAATTATCGATTCAATATTTTTCGATACCTTTTTTCCTTCCACTAGCATTGCGGATTTAATCTTATCAGATTAATTGCTCAACTTTGGGCTATTTGTTTATCATTAATAAATGCAATTACAGCAAAAAAAAAAAGCTTGAATTATATATATATATATATTATTTACCCTATTTTTGTGAGCAACTTTATGTTTATCTAAGACCCGCAGCTTCTGACTGAAACGCTCCTAAATGGCAAGTTAATGAGCTCAAGTGGACGAGAGGGCAGAGACAATAATAAAATCAAATAAAACTAAATTGGTTCGCTTTCCTTTTCGATCTTTTTTAATTTTTTTTAACACCCGCATGGATACACTGAGAACAATAGGTGTTAAAATTTTACAAATTCAGCAATAAATTCTTATGAAATTTGAAATAATACATAGTTTTTATAGATTTCACAAAGATAAACATTGATGAAACTTAGAAACAAAAATCCTTTTGGAAAATCCAACAAGTTGTTCTATTTTGTTTTAGTTTTTCTTAGTGTTTCCCACTTCTGAATGGATAGAAAAAGCGAGGAAGGGATGGATAGGGCATTTCCCATCAATTAAACTGACAGCAGCAAAAGGCCATTACACGCTCATCAAAACACTTAACACGCACACACAACGAAAGAGGGTGTGGGCTGTGTGGGTGGATGGCAGGGCGGTGCATGGAGAGAAGAGGCTGACCCAGCACAAAACACCACATTGACCAGCCCGCGATGGCAACTCAAAGATGCAAGATTTCAAATAGGACTTGAATTACAAAAGTGATCATTAGGTTGGGAAAAGTGTAAAATACAACCCTGCGTATCCACAGTTCTGTATAGAAAACATTTATCGTACCATAACGCTTAATTAAATTATCACGGATGAAACCGTATAAAATGGCACGATTTTACAATAAAAACAATGAAAAGTTGTAAGGCCCTAGGGGGTCAATGTCCCAACACAATTGCATTTCAACGTCCAAATCGAATCGCAAGTAGTTCATGGACAAGCCAACTAATTAATCTCTTCCCTTTCCACCTTTTCGATAAGTTTTGAGTCACTTACTTGCTTGACGACGGCACTCGCTCAATTGAAAACAATCGAATTCTAAAACGATGATTGGCAGCAGGCATTTTTCATTTCCTTTTCACTCTAGTTTGTTTTCTTTTTTTGTTAAATATTAAAAGCAAATGAAAATAGTTCGGAAAACTTTGAGCATTTGCTTGCACTTGAACTGCAAATAAGCGAAGCTCTTACCCCTTCCTGCATTATGTTTCCTTTATCACTTTATACTACATATGTGCGAGACCCTTTGAGTCCCTTTTTGTGTGCCCAGGACAAAAGTTGTTTAAGCGGATTAATAAGGCTAAGAGAAAAGTTAGCCAGCACAAAGGATTACGGTGCATGCCATACCTAAGCCCTACTCGAGTAATTAAAACTTTTTCCTAAATTGTTTTACCAAAATGTTGGTTGGATGAAGGAATTAACATGTGTAGTTCTGTGTGTGACAAAGATTGGCTAATCTCTGAAGGCCAGGAGAAGCAAGCAATGAATTACTATAAACTGATGTTTACAAGATACAGAAGACATTAATAAAAGGATTCTATTAACAATGCAAATTAAAAATGGATCAAAATTCCATATTTTTGTGACTCTACTTCCAAAACGAGACATGTAAAGAAAGCACATGTGTAAAAACACACACAACAACTTTAATAATGAAAAACAACTTTCGTTTTTCCTGCGCTCGTACTAAAGCCATTAAAAAAATAATCATCTTTCTGTCTGCCTGGGTTTTCTTTTAATGTACTGTAACGTGTCTCTCTCTCTCACTCTTAGTTTTTAGTTTTTGGTATTAGAAAACAATATCACTTTCTCTGGTTTCTTATTTTGTAGATCATTGGGCTTGGATATTTTACGGAGAAGCCCCTATAACTTTCAAATATGATGCAATTTTATTTGTTTTGCCTTTCCGATAGTCTTTTTTATACATCAGGTGTGTAAGCCTAGAATATGCTTTCTTTTTAATACAATATTTCCCAACATGTAGGGTTAGTTCAGTATCTCCATGTCGGATCCAAATGTTTGTGTATTGCCAAATAACTCAATTTGTTGCCGAGCCTTGTCAAACGTCAGCGACGACGACGACAACGACGACTTTTCCTCTGTTCTTTGAGTTGCGCTATATAAACACACACAAAATCTGTATATATATGATACACACTCCCCAGTTTCTTCCTGTTTATGTATATATGTATGTTTTTGTCCATTTGTAGATACGAGACAACGCGTTCGGTACGACAACAAATGCCAAACATGTGTGGCAAACGTGCGACATATTGAGCATTCCTCGGAATCTGAATCTCAAGTTGAATCGGAATCCGAATCCGAACCCGAATCCGTTGCCCCGCGGCGAAGGCAAAAACTGGGAGGAGGAGGAGGAGGAGTAGGAGCAGGAGGTAGGAGGCCTAGGGAGCACGGGTTTTAAAAGGTGGGCACTCCGAGGTAGGTTTAAGGAATCGCCAAGCTGCACGTTTCCTGCCATTTAATTTGATTAAAGCCTGACAAGCAGAGTTCAGCCACGGGGCAAACACAAAATATGAGGTGAAAGAATCGGCCAAGAAGAAAATAACAACCTTTGATCGAAAAAAGGCCTCAATATTGAGGTAAAGAACACACAAAACTTGTAACCTTCAAAGATGAGCGCGACAACCAACGAATCCAATTGCAGTTCTCAAGCAACAACTTGGGCTGTTCTTTTTCAGCCTCCAGCGAAAAAGCCGCGACGAAAAGCTCAGCTTTGGAGTACAGCCATCGCTACACGGTAAAAAAAAATGCACAGCTAAGTAAATTATTAAACAATAATGAATATTGTTGGAATTATTAATGCTCTGATAGAAAAATTTAAATTATGTACACTTATCTACGGGAATAGGCAACTTTCGTGGTTTTTAATTATTGAACTTTCTCTTATTTACTTAATCATTGACTTGATTTCTTAACCTTTGGTTAATATTTGATATTGAACATTTTAACCAGTTTCCAAGATATAAGAATTTCCTTCTTTTTGTTTATTGTGTTTCAGCCTAAGGCCAACACTGAAAGCGGCACGATATTCACTTGATACATTATGGTCATCGGGTTTGCTGTTGCATTTTCGGTCAGTTTTTGCCAGAGTTTAAATACCCTTTGCTGTGAAGGTTGTAACTTAAGCAAAACTGAACAATTAATAAAGGGATACTTAACATTTTAGCTACAGAATTTTATAAAACAAATTTTATAAATATATATACAAATAATTGAATTCTAAAATATTTACTTGTATATTTGTAGACACCATTTATATTATTTTTAAATTTGATCTATTTATGTAAATAAAAAAATTTACTGTTAGTATAAGAATCAGTTTTTTGGAGGCATGGATTGTACTTTACATTTGTGTTCCCTTTTTCAGACTTAGCCTAAGGCCTAGTTCTCTTTTCCACCATCCACATCCCTTTTTATGTGGCATCTGGAGAGGGTTTTCTTTTTTATTTAGTGTGGGGCAAGCAATTGCAGTAAAAAAGGTGCCCTCCTTACCACCAAAAATGCGTTGATTTTGATTTTTTATCGTCTTTTTTTGATTGCTCATGCTTTTTTTCTGGTATACACTTGCAAAGTGTAATGAAAATAAGCTCTTAGTAAGCATAATCAGCTGATTTCCATAATTTCCTCTTTTTAAATCAATTAAAAAAAGTGTCCAAAAGTAGGCAATCAAATTGTTTGGGAGGGATTTTGTTCCTTTTGACTTGGGACTTTAGATACATTTTTAATGAAGTTCAACATTATGGATATTTTTGTGACACCTTTGAATAATGTTAATAAATATATCCAAAGGTTTATTACTGAAAGGGTATGAAAACCTCGGTACCTTTCTATCTCTCTTTTTTGCCCCGTTCTTTTCCATAAGAACATTTTCATAAAAGCAATTGAAATGCAGCTGCGTGTTGAATTTTTAAATATGCAACAACTTGAATTTCGTCCGCTTTCTTTTGTTTTTCTTACCGAAAGGCCAAGAAAATATTACAATAATAAATACTGGGCATATATGAAAAAGGAGGCTTCGAGTGTACGGCCGAGATCCGCCCTCTCTTTGACTCCTGATCATAAATTAAGAGAACCGAAGAAGAATATGGAGAGATAAGGCCGGGAGCAAAAGGAGTCCGAGCAATTATCAATAAGAGCAGAGAAGAAGCAATTAAATAAACCAACTACAAAGTGCACACAGACACAAACGCATACCCTATACAGAAGATTAGCAATGTTGGCTGTTTAATTGCCAATATTCAATTACTAAACACTTGATGGAATTTTTAATATTAATTACAACCACATTCGCTTTGTCAACCTCTGATTTTATAGATTATTTGAGTACATTTTCGGTTAGGATAGGGTATAAAGAGAGCGTTACTTGCGCCGCCATGGAGAGTGCTCTTTATCGATCATTTGCTGCATTTCCTTTCCTCTATCTTTCTACATTTGTAATTTGTTTTACCTTTTTAGTGACGACGACGACGACTTTGATGATGATGATGACGAGTTATTTACGTCTCCTTTTGTTCTCGTCACCGATTTTTCTTTATTTTTTCACTACTGGCTTGCTATTGTATTTTCCACTATTTTACTTTCTGGGGTTTTCCTCGCTCGCCGCCGATCGTTTCATTTTGTGCTGCACTTTTCTTGTGCCTCTCCTTTGTTTTCCTCCTCCGCTTTGACAGCTGTTGTTGCAAAAACAGAACGTCAAAAACCGCACAAAAACAATAATTACTTGCAGCACGTTTCGAGCTGTTTCTTTTTTCTCTTCTTTTTTTATATTTGGTATTTCTTGCTTGAATTTGTTTAACAAATTCCCTTTGGCACGCACTCGGAAAATGGTCAAAATTCTTGGTATGCACTTGTTGCTTGCCACAAAAAAATAAAGCTCTTGGCACTCGCGTCGATCTCCGCTTATCGCAAAACAAAAAACCAAAGGCCTGTTTCCAATTCGCCTCAGCAAGCGCTTGTTGTGCTGCACGAATAATGCGGCTGCATCAATATCAATTCAACAAGTTGAACAAATTCAAACGGAAGTGGCACGCGAAGCGAAGTAACGAACCGCTCACGACGAAAGTTGAAAACAAAATGAAAACGGAAAACAGAAATAAACGGGCTCTCTCTGTGCCACTACTCTCTTTCGCCCGTCGCCGTGCGTCGCTCTTTGAGTTCTCTCCTGACACCGCACTATGGGGCGAACGACCACTTTTTGTGGCATTTATTAATAACTTTGAGACAAATTAATATTTTTAGTTTTGGTTTTTTAATCAAGTTTATAATAACAAACCGAAAATATTTAACTTAAAATGGGCGTGGCCTCCCTTTTTTTAAGGATTAAAATTTATTCTATTTTTATTTTTATGTTATATACATAAGCATTACAAAACAATACAAATATGTAAAATTTGCCTTATACATTTTTTTTGTTCAAGTCAAATCACATCACAGTATTCTATCATTATGTATCCTCTTTTTTCAAAAAACTTAAATGGAACAACCTAATTATCTGAAATATGGCTTTAATGTATACAGATTTAGTATAACACGAATGAAAATTTCAATATCCGTACCAATTTGTGCACTTTGATACTCACAGAATATAAGAATAATTGCTAAATCTACAATATATATGAAATTTTAGATGGCGGAGAAAGCTGGACTCACTTTGTAACTAAATTTTAGTATTAGTATTTATTATTTATTTATTTTAACAACATTTAAAAAATGGGTTTTGGCCAGAAAAGGTGGTTGTTCGCTCCATAGTGCACCGCTCTCTCGCTCTCTAAGCACTCACAGCGCTCGTCAGTAAATTAATAACGCCCGCAATTTTGGTGAATACTTGTTTGCAGAATGCATGCGTATATTTTTATGTGACTAAATATGTAAATATATTTTGTTAGATGTTAAGTGCAGTTTTTTAAATAATTAATAATGGAGCTACTAACTTCTAATGACCAGTTTATTTGTGAACTCGACTCAGTTAATGAAATGAAAAGCAAAGGAGAAAAAACAGGGGAGTTTCTCCTGTTCAGTTCCCCTATTTAAGATAATTCCGTGGGGTTAAGACTCCTTTTGTTTTCTCACACTTTATATTTTAATTCAACGACGCAGTCGCAGCGCTCCTGTTTTTTGTGGGAAAGCCAAGAAAAGAGAGAGAGTGTTAAGCTAGGAGACTGGGGCTGCAAGCTTCAAATCTCCCCTGCACATGCTGCAATGCATCTCCATCTCCATCTCGTTCCCTCCTCCTCCTAAGGGCATGACGCACACCCGCATATAAAAGAAGAAGAGACATCCATCCCAACAGTCGCGTCTGCGCAAATAAAACCACCGAGGCAAACGAGTGAGATGGAAGTACATGTAGAATGACGAAGGAAAAGGGGCAGAGATAGGCGGCAGTGAAGAATGGAGTGGGAGAATAGATGGCGTTAGCCGATTGAGAACAATAGCACCGGAAATTGCTGCATCTGTTGTTGTTTTGTTGCTGCTTCTTCTTTTGTACTCCTCTTTTTCTCCACTCTTCTCTTTTTTGTACGTTGTCGTTGTTGTTGTTGTGTTTGCTAAACTGTCGCTGCACTTGAGCAGTTGCTCCTATCCCTTTCTCGCCCATTGTTCCTGTTCTGGTTTTCCACAGAATTCTACAATTGTGGCCACAAAAAAGTAAATAATGCTGTAGGTATGTAAATCAGAGCTGTGCCCCCCCGAGGGCCCCGTGCCATTTGTCCCTTCTTCACACATGACATTGTGAAAGAAAACGAAGAGAATTATAAAAGTGCGTTGACAGCAACGTGTGAGCGGCTTAGTATTTCTATAACTTAAGATATTAAATTTTTAATACCTTGGGTAACGAGTTAAAATATACAATATACAAAAATCATTGTTGGAACTGTAGTTTTAGTAGCCGTTCTGCGAGTGTTCGACTTTGTCTGGGAGCGCAAACATTGGGGACCACGGGGCGTATGTTTGTTGTTGGCTCAGTGATAACATGATTAGAGCTTTCAGGCAATGAATGCACCTGCACTGTGACAGGGCCAGAGATCCGGGCAATATCCCCCAGATAAATATGTACTTAGCAAGTGCTGCTGCTGCTGCTGCTTCTTCTTCTTTTCGGTTACACCTGCTAAGGTTGTGAAGTGGCAGAGACAGAAATCAAGGAGATTTACATTGAGAGAAAAATAATACCAAACAGTGCAGCCTCGAAACTGCGAAACCTATAATTTGTATTGCAAATTATTTACCTAATTAGAAGCTAATTACCAAGATCTTATTGTAAGGAACAAGTTAATGCCAAACAAGAAATGTTCCAACAAAATATTAAAATCACTTTCCAAACAGTCCCTACTGTATTTATACATACGTGACTCTTGTCTGCTCTTTCATTCATGTAATTTCGCTTTTAGTTTTCCTTTTCTTGCCGTTGTCTGCGAGCATTATAGTTTGATCTTTCAAACAGTATGTTGTTGTTGCCGCACATAATTTCTACTTCATATTACTGCGCTACTCCGCCCGTTGTTGTTAAGAATTTAAGATAATTGTGATTACCAACAGACAGAAGCAGGCAGCAGTCGCACTTGAAGTTTACCAGCCAGTCAGCCAGCCAGGAATCATTCATGCAGACATACCCTCTTGCAAACGAATGGTGCTGCGATGCATGTATCTTTAAGATACGCATCGGATAGCCGAGGGCCAAAACACAAAAGAAGAACGAATTCACAGTACCAGGGAGTGACTTTTTGTTGGACTTAGTGATACCATTTATTTATAAGCTAAATCAAATTATTAACAATATTTTTTTGGGAGCTAAATTATAGTTTATAATTTACCTTGAAGTGAAAATAAGTAAAATGCTTGCACGATCAAAAAGTCATGTAAATTATATAATTTTCTCCTAGCACATATCCCCAGAATGTTCAAGTACTGGGTACGAGACACAAAAAAAGCGACCAACAGAGAGACAGCTTCAGTTCACAAATGATTATGATAAAAAACACACAGCAACAACATCAACGAGCACTCGGGAACAGGTAAAGAACATCCATCGCTATGTTTTTTTTTATATATGCTCTGTTGTGCTCTTTTTTATGCGTAGTTATCCTTATTTTTCTTTTATACGCATACAAATGGTAGGGAATCTAGAGCTACATCGCTGATGGACCTTGGGAAAATACAAATTCAAAGCTAAATCTAATGCACTAAACTCTGGGACAGATGATACTTACGACATTTTTAAAGCGTATCCTTACATGTGATTTTAATTTGATAATTATTTATTTATTTATTTATGCTTACATATACTCAAAAAAATAATTAAAGAACAGCGAGAAAACAAGACTAACAAGAAAGGAAGCTAACTTCGGCACACCGAAGTTTGTATACCCTTGCAGATTGGT
>JAEIIJ010009083.1:0-12643 GCA_018904815.1 Drosophila ogumai | reverse complement strand
TATCTGCAAGGGTATACAAACTTCGGCGTGCCGAAGTTAGCTTCCTTTCTTGTTTTTTAGATAATTTCGTCTCATTATTTATGTTTCTATATTCTCCAACATATCTATCTCCCATATATCAACCACACAAGACTTAAAAAAAGAACAATTTTTTGTTAAATAGAAAAATAATATAATTTAATCACTATTTCTCTTAAGAAATTGGTGGCGCCATTTGATTAATGTGAATATCTTTTCATAGCAGCATGTAAAATTAAAAATTTTAATTTAGCCAATTAACTTTTAGTTAGAATTAATTGTTTGACTTAACAATATCATTCTGTTTTCATTAGGTTATTAAATCTGCAAAATTAACATACTGGATTTTTCAAAAGAAAAATTTCTATTCGTTTTTAATTAAATTTTTCCCAAGATTCTTACATTTGTTTTCTAGCACACTTGGTTGTATCGACACTGCTGTTGATGCTAATCAAGAAAATATATAATTTATAGTGTCAAAAATGACTTCTTCAATGCTTTGTCAACTTTTTGATACCCTGCAAGTGTATAAAAATATGAAATTAAAAATTCTTAACAAAAATCCATAAAATAAAGCAGGTAACTTGCTACTGTCCCCTTACTCTATTAAGAAAAAAAAGTAAACAGATTCTTGACCCAACACAAGTGGAGTAGCAAACTTGAGCAGACTTCACAGCGCTTTTTCTTTGCACAGCGGAGCACCCTTCAGTCTGGAGGAATAGCGAGGGGCTGCAGGGGGCTAAGAGTGGCAGCAGCAACAGCAGCAGCTGCTGCTGCAGTTTTTGCTGGCAATTGATGTTGATGTCGCGGGCGCCAAAATCGACACACTTGTCCCAGCCGAAACTGCAACTGCAACTGGCAGCCGAAAGTGGCAGTCGTCGTCTGGAGCACCGAGTACAGGTTAAATGGATCACGACTGCACGGATTCGCTGTCCGTCTGAATCTGAATCTCACTCTGACTGCAACTCGGCGTCCAAATCCAAATCCACATCCACATCCCCATCCCCATCCACATCAGCAGCCCAGGCTCTCCTCTGTCCGCTGGTCTGGGCCGTCCGGCGGCCATAAAATACGCGACATGCAAACGTTTTTGATGCAATGAGGCGGCCGAACGAAATTAGGAAATTGTGTAAAGACTCTTGGCCGACAAGCCAATGTCTATCCGCCGCCCCCTTTACATTCCCCTCTGTCTTTAATTTGAATACCCTGCAGAGAGGATTTAATCATCAGTTTTGGCATTTGAGATAGATATCTCTTGGGCTTTACTTAGTCTATATTTTAAGGTATCTAAAAATATACATCTTTTAATTCTTATAATTTATATAAATTGTTTTTTCAAATAACTTGTATTTTGTATGTATTTTATGTTAATTTTTGAATGATATTTAAGAACAATGAATATATATTATCAGACTACAATTTCCATGATCTTTTAATTTGTTTTAAATAATTTTTTATGGAGTATATATATGTATGTGTCTTCTATAGCCACAAGACTTATAAAAGCTCAGTTCTTGCAAATTGTTTTCTCGACTTACTGCCAAAATTCCTTAAAAAATCAATCATAGCTAGAGTACTCCACTGTTCGTCTATCTACTTGGCTTGATTGGCTTGTTTCTGGTTGGTAGCTTCGATCAGTTAGCGGTTCATTTACGAGTCTCATTAGGCATTGCCGGCCATAAAGTCGGCCCCGCCATTTTGGCCATTTTGTGTCCGAGTATTTTGTGCATTTTGTTAACCGAATCTCAAATGGGTTTTTCCAATTTTTTTTATCTTGCAGCGAGCACTTCGCACGGCAGCAGCAGCAGTGGCAGTGGCTGTGGCAGCTGCAAATCCTCGCCAGCAAGCAAGGCGCTTGGACACAATCATGGCTATAGTAATGGCAAGCAAAGCGGATCATCCTCGGGCTATGGAGCGGGCTCCTCCGCGGGCGCCGCGTCGCTGGGGGCCTTTGCCAGGCTGCCCCATCACCAGCAAGCCACCCAGCAGCAGCAGCAACAGCTTTATGCCTCCGGCGTGTCCAAGTTGCCATTCTCGCCGTTCTTCGCGGCCTCGCCATTCTTCTTCACGTACCGAAGGATCAGTGGCAAGCAGGAGGATAACAATAACAGCTGCAGCTACAACAATGGCAGCAGCAGCGCAGGAGCTGGGGCGGGCGCGGGAGCAGGATCCGGAGCAGGTGCAGGTGCCAGCACCATGCAGGACTACGACCGCAAGTTCTCGCTGCTGAGCCTGTTCAAGAATCCCTACAAGTTTGGCGATACGCAGACTTCGCGGAAAACCTCCCCCACTGGTGGAGGTGCATCCTCCAAGTCCCTGACCGGCATCGCCTCCTCCTCCTCCTCGGCCAGTTGGAAGAGCTATGCGGGATCGGGCTCTCCACATGCCGCCCTCAATCCCGCCTTTGGTGGCATGGCCCTGGGCGCCACGCGGAAGGATAGCAGCAGCTTCAGCGGGATTAACTTTGGCGGCGGTGCCTCCGCCTTTGGGCGCTCCTCCTCCTGCTCCGATTCGGCGGCCAACGGCGGCTACAATGATCTCTCCAAGAACCGCAAGGTACACAAGTGTGACACCGAGGGCTGCGACAAGGTGTACACGAAGAGTTCGCACCTCAAGGCGCACAAGCGAACGCACACAGGTGAGAGCACTCAGGGGAACTTTTAATTAAGAATACTTTGTAGTTATTATTTGAATGGCTTGTTAACCGAACCCTGAAACGCCTCTCACCACTTGTATCTATCTGGTATTTATCCACAGGCGAGAAGCCGTACGTGTGCACGTGGGAGGGCTGCATCTGGCGCTTCGCCCGCTCCGACGAGCTGACCCGCCACTACCGGAAGCACACGGGCGTGAAGCCGTTCCGCTGCCAGCTGTGCACGCGCAGCTTCAGCCGCTCGGACCACCTGTCGCTGCACATGCGCCGCCACTGAGGATCCGGGAATCTTGAGCTGGAACTGCCAACCTGGCCATACAAATGTATACACAACTCCACACATATCCGGGCACCCCTGGCCGGACACAATACTCATCCGAGGAGCCTCTCGCCTCTATTTATATGCACCCGAATCACATCCATCGATCATATTTAACGCGACCAGATATATTCCATATCGCCTAAGTAGCTCAATTTCTAATGGTAAGCGGGCTCAAAGCCCAACTTGTAGTTGTAGTTATAGCCTTAGTTCTGGGCCGCGAAAGATTTGTAAAATGTTTCCCCTTTAGGGCCCAGAGAGACAATTGCCTTCAGAAGCCAAGTTAACAAAGTGGATTTTTAAGCCTACTACTTTTAGAAATATCTACATAGTTAATTATACACTGTACTAACAGATAGTTTTGGATTGGTGCTAGCAACTTGCGTGTACATAGCTCTAGATGAACATTTACAGCCTAGTTGGATAAGTGGAAATTTTAACTAATTTTAGATGAAATTTTTATTGGTTGTTAAGTAGAAAATTGTAAACAAAAGAGAACGGAAACTCACAAAAGAGGCAACAACATTAAAAACTGGAAGAGCCAAGCAAAGCAATATTTATATATATATTCTATGTATTTATATATAGAAATTCTCTCATCTATAGGCTATTTTATACATTTTGTACTATACGCATATGATGTGACAGTTTGGTTAACTGGGGAGTGTTGGCCAAGAGGGGCTAAGCAGGGCCACAAAGCTGGCCTATAAAAATGTCTTGAATAATTTTAAACCTAAACAATCAAAAGGAATCATATATATTTTTATTTTTAAATACTTTAAAGCATACAAATATTGTGCCTTACAAAATCTATATTTCTCCAACAAGCTTAGTAGACTGTCTTACAGCTCCATAACGCACTGTACGCCCTGCCCGGCCCCAATGGCAATTTGCCTCATACCAACTGTCATCATAGATTTTAGCACACACACAGACACAAAAGCAAAACAAATTGTATTATTTTTTGAGAAATAAAAGAAAAGCGAATACTTTTTTGTACCATAAGCGACGAAGCCTTGGCCGTGCTCATTACGCGTTCCCTGGCCAAAAGCCGCCTGGCCATTTTCATTTGAATGAAAAATCAATTGGCGCACAATGGGGGCTGCTGCTGCGGTTAACCCACAACTGCCCCTGGGTCTGGACGAGGTCCCCATACGCCGCCGCCGCCTGCCTGCTCGGAAATGTGTGGCAAGTTGTCAGCGGGTTTGCCCGCCGACTTTTGTGGCAAGGCACAAGGCACACACAAGAGGCACGCACTCACAATTGTCCAGGGGAGCATTGTCGTCGTTTGTCGTTTTGCAACCTGGCAACCTGGCAACCTGGCAACTGGCAACGGGCAACTGCGCGTTGTTTGCAATAATAAAGATGACAAATTTCTCGTCATTTGTAATTTCAATGCGAAAAGCCGGAGCTTGGAGCAATGGAGCTTGGAACTTGGAACTGCCTTGGATCGGGGCTGGATAATGGGGGCCCGGGAGCCCGGCTAATACGCATAACTGGTTGCGACTGGCTAACTGCGACTGCGGATTCGATTGGATGACACCTGCAGCGGAAATCAGTGCATGAATAACGCTCTCGGTCATTAAGGCACAATTGTGAAATATTACGCATACGCCATGGCAATTTATTGGTAAATTAATAACCGAATACGAGCCAACGCCGACAGTAGCGACTACTGCTATTGCCGTCACCGCGTTTAGCATAAAGGTTAGACAAATATAACAGACCGGTTTTTTGGGTTAATTAATATGCCTTGGGTCAGGTCAATAGTGTGGCTTCGGCTCGCTGCGATCTTGGGAGGATGGTGGAGTGGATGCCAGTGGCTACTGCTGCCTGGCGGACTGGGGAGGTCAGGTTTAATGACCCAAACGCATATGCAAATGAGTAAAAGTAAATAAAGTGAGAAGGTGCCTTAATTAACACTGATCGACGCTATATATGCCCTGCAGCCAGAGTTGGTCAATTCCGAAAGGCAGAGGCTAATCGAAAATATAAAATTGGGGAATTACATGGGAACATGGGAAAATTTCATTAAAATGAAATGAAGTTTGCTTAGAGAGAGGTAAGTAATACTGGGAAATTATTAAGATATTTGTTAAAGTTGTGAGTTATATAAATAAAAAGTATTTGCTATTGCAGAACAATAAATCATATTCTTTATGCAATTCAATTTCTTAAAACTACCCATTAAACATAAAATAAGTAGCCATATTTCCCCATTAAATTGGTAATTGAAAAGCTTGCTATCTCAAAGATTTTATGCCATAAACGTTGCCAGTAGTTTACGACTCATGATTCGTGATTTCATTATATCGCACATACCCCAAAGCCACCCAGTGGACAAATATCAACTGAATACATTTAGATAAGCTATGAAATCACAGCCGCTGCTCATTAAAAACCAATAAAGTCGCCTTGCGGTGCAGCCAGTAAATGCTGTCCATCAATGAGAGGCTCCTCCAGGTGATCGGTGGAGGAGGAGGATTAAGCGGATGGGCTGCTCTGGGAGCGGGAACTATGTGTGGCTCCGGCTGTCGGCAGCTGTCCATCAGACAAAAAGCGCTCCAATAACCAAATCGACCGGCCAGCAATTGAAGGAGTCTTGAAAGCTGTTGGTTTTCAGTTTTGCAGCTTGGATCTTTCGGTCTGTCTTGGGCGAAGCAGAGAGAAAAAATAGTTTCAGTTCCATAAAAGTTAGAAATATTGTCATAAAGTATATGAAAATATGAACAGTAAATACTTAATTGAATATTCAATATTTCAATTAATTTATTTTATGTTGAAAATATTTAAAGAAATTTTTGACTTTCTAAACATTTTCAATCTTAGATGAAGAATCAAAACTTTTCTTGAAGTACTTTTCAATCATTTACTATTTTTAATCTAATCCATTCTCCAAGCGTTATAAAATTGTTATTATTATTTAATATATTTTTTATCGAAAACTCAACCACAAACAAATTTGTTTAGGTGTGCACATGGCCATCGACATCCATTTTTAATTTATTGTTATGCCTTTCTGCTGCCTTTTGGCTGCTGCAGTTGCAGTTGCAGAAGGAGCTGGATGTGGATGTGGAGATGGAGCAGAGCAGAGCTCGGGGTTTTATGGACTTTTGGAGCTGCTGGTCGCCAGGTCATGTGCAATTTATGAAACGGCTTTGCATTGGCCGCGGCCTGATTTTTGAGACACATTTGGATGACTGTCGCAACGGCGGCAACTGCGGGCTGCTGCTGCTGCTGCTGCTGCTGCTGAGGTTGCCGCTTCTGTCCGTTTGATTTGTGATCGATTGTGTGTCGTTAGTTTGCGACATGGGGCATGAAATCTTTGACACCTAACGGTAAACGAACGGGCCGCAAGACCTCGGATCACAGCAGTGGGTGCCCCCCTGTCTTCTGGAAGCCCCTCTGGAGACGGAGACGGAGTCGGCATTAAATTGGAACGATGATGCCGAGGCAGCGGCGCAGTTGTCAGTTGGCCAAAGTGTTTGGCAGTTTTGCCATTTATTTTACAGGTGAGTGAGCATAATGGACAGTTGCCGTCGCAGTTGCAACGCGGCTGCCACGTTGCCTCGCTGCTCCCGAGGTACATGCTGTGCGCTTGGCTCAATTAAAAATGGAATCGTCCGGAGGAGGTCGCCTCATTTGACAATTGCCGGGTCCCAAATACAGGCAAGCCGCCTGTCTTCGCTCGGCTCTTACCCCCTTTTCCCCGGCCCAGCCCGGCCATGTTTAATTTTGTTAAGCAAAAATGCTGGAAATTAAAATTCCCATCACACCATAAAACCCATAAATCATCTTTTATCTAAGCGAGTCTGTCGGCGCATGTGAGCGCGCGCCAACTTCGGTTCGGGTTCGTGGTTCGAGTTTGGTGGAGCCAAGAAAACAAAAAAAACTATCAAGAGAAAAGAGCTGGAGGAGATGCTGCCTGGACGCCTGGATTGGGAACCTGCTCCGGCCTCTCCTGCCTTAATGAGAATTTAATATTTTTCAATAAAAATTTGTAAAAGGCGCGTTAGCTGCTTGTCCGGAGTCGGAGTCGGGACTCCTCTCACTGGAGTGGGAGGAGGCGGTGCACATTTGCCATGTGTGTCTTGGCTATTAACGCACTTTTGTTTCTGGCCAACGGGCATTGGCCATGGCCTGGCTGCTTCGATCGTGAAGCTGCGGCGGGCAGAGGCGTCGTCGGATCAAAGGGGGAACAGGTGGTTCCAAACTACTTTTATTAGGCTGTTTGAATGTTGTTCTAATTGCGGTTATTAACATTTATTATTTATTTTATTTGTAGAGAAAGGGGTTTATAATTAATAAAACTGTGAGGCCAAGAACTACTTTTTGTTTGTATTTTACTTTAATTTATTTATCTTTTACGATGTCAGTGGCAGGAAATTCCAATAAAGTATATATATAGCTTTATAAATCATTAAAATGTGGATTTTTCTAATATTTATTTAGTATAATTATCTTTAATTTATATAAATCTCTGTTGTTAAATTTCATTCATTTCATTTCAGTCTTACCCTTTTTATTTCTTATAGCCCTGTCCCTGTTCCATAACTTGTTTCCCCTTTGTTTGTTTTGCTTATTGCGTGGACTTGACTCTGGTGGCTTTTGTTTTTTGTATCCCAGCCCCAGACAAGACCCAGATTGTGTCGCAGATCCTAGATCTACGCTGTGTGAACCCCTTTCCAGGCAGTACCTGTACTGGGCCTTAAGGGCACACATTGCATACAAAATTGGCGAGTGAAGTTTGTGGTACGAGCAACTGGTGAAAACCTGCAGAAAGGGAGGGGACTCGGCCAAGAGTGTCAATTGTCAGTTCGGCCGGTGGCTGTCGCCGTTTAGCCGTCGTCTTGGCTGGGTCGAGTAGTGCCTGGGCCTGGTCAGCAAGTGGGCCTAGAAAACCCAGCCCATCGTTGGCGGCGCGTGCAGACGGTGAGCCTGTTTTAATATGCCAACAATGACAATCAACTGTCACCTCTGGTGCGCCATGTGTCTAGACTCCGTGGCTGCGGCAGAGACGGCGACCGCGGGCCAAAAGAAATTGCATGCGGCCCGAGCGATGATTGCAACTGCAACATCTAGGTACCTGCAGCAACAACAAATAAATATGTCATTTGGCTCATTATAAAGATAGCAAAAGTCTCTCTCTCTTTCTCCTCTGATCAAGAACTAAGCTTGCAACTAGCAACGTGCAACGTGCGACGTGCCGCGTGCAGCTTGCCCCCAGATTGATGATGCTGCGTCACATTTAAACGTTTAATGATAATTTATGAATGTTGTTGTTTTTTATTGCAACAACAATGCCGTAAACCAATAAATCTTAAGGATCACATAAATCTTGGCGCTAACTGAGACGGCGACTGCAGCGCCAGCAGCCGCAGTAGCCGCAACTCCAACTCCAACCGCAACGTCCGCAAAACAGAGCAACTTCCCCACTCACTCACAACTTGCCACAAGTCGACTCAAGATCCGAGATCCGAGATCCATTGACCAATTGGCCAAAGCTTATAGTGGTAATACCCTAAGAAGCAAAACGCACTGGCAATTAGCAAGGTCTTCAGGAAGTAAAAGTCCAGGGCGAACGTAGGGTTCCTGCCGCAAGCCAAAAGGTGCAGGTTATGTTGCCTGGTAATTTAAAATTAACAGGTGCAAATGGTTAAAGGGTAAGGTGAGAATTTGAGTTAGCTTGGAATGATTATATACTGGAATTTATGGTGCAAAGGGATATAGCAAAATATGATGGGGTTAGCTGTGAAAGTCTTTTTAGGGATATATGGCAAGGTTACGGTCATAAAACTTTAATGAGAACAGTTGGTTTATATATATAATTTTTTTATAAGCTGATAAAGAGTCGAACAAGTCGTTAAATAATTTTGAAATATGAAAAATCATAGTCAGATATTAAAATATATATATATTTGTAATAATATATAAGTCAGGCTATATGATATTTACACCCAGTCGAGAAAAGGACCATTTAGAATAAGGATTTTGTACTAAAAATCGGAGAATTATTTATTAAGATGCTTTATTAAAAATACTTTAAAAACTTTTTATAAATAAAGGATAATCAGGAATTAATAGTTAAGGCGTTAATTTATATTCTACTGAACAATTTCCAAACACTGAGAATTGATATTTAATTGTAGAAAATATTTATTTAATTTATCTATTAATTTTCTGAAAAAAATCATAATTTTTCAGTACAACAAAGTAGCATACAATTTTCAATTATGGCCTCTTAACTGTTTTTTATTATCCTCCATCGATCTTATGAACAGCAACCAAATTACCCGAGAATTCCCAGGCAACGCTCTCAGCCACATCGGGGATCCGAGTTACCCCGCGATCTTTAAAGGATATAAACAATAATTTGGTTCACTTGATCAAACGGCGGGAGTTGCTATTGACAGCTGCAAAACCTTGACGTTCGCCCGGTGGTGCGTGATTTCAGCGGTGCGATGTGGTTGTGGTTGTGAATGTGGCTGTGGTGGTGCTCTCCTGCGGTGCCTGGCTTTGTGGTCTTCTAATGTGTTAATAGGAATCGAAACGTCCGCTGATTCCGCGACTGCGACTGCGACGACGACTCTGGGGGAGATTGCTCAATTGTTTTTGCTTTTTAGAAAGGCCTAGCTGGTGTAGGCTAATTTTTTGCTTTACTCGTATTGGATTTAATTTAATTTTTGTGCTTTTCATGCTTCGTTAACATATTTTGCTTATAAGGATTTCCCGCGAGCAGCAAAAAGAAATCACAACTGATCAGTGAACATGCCGCCGCCAGGCTGCTGCTGCTGCTGCTGCTGCTGCTATTGCGGCTTCATTGTTGCTGCAGGTGCATGTTGCCTCAACAATGCCATAAATTGTGACATTGGCTTTTTTTCTGCACTCTCCCTCTCTCTCTATCTGGATATCTAGATATATAGCATATATATCCCCGGCCTCCCCCTCCTTGAAAAAAGCCAGCCACAACACAAGAGCAAAAACTTAAGCCTGGCTAATTCTTTTTTGTAGTCCGCAGGCCGCAGCAAGGGGCAAGCAAAAAAGCTTAGAACGAGTTTTGGCATTTACGACTCACTCACTCTGGTGTACTATATGCACCACCCCCTTCGGCAGCCCCCCTCAAGAACTGCCACTGCCACCGCCGCTTTTTTTTCTGCCCCATTCCGTTCTGTTCTTGTCGTTGTCGCTTGCCGCTTGTCGCATTATGTTGCTGCTTAATTGGTTATAAATTAATTAAACGTCGATTAATAATCCGGCTTCTTGTCAGTTAAAGCCGCCGTCGTCGTCGTCGTTGTTGGTTACTTGTAGGTTCTGGGCTTGGGAACAAGAACGCTGCAGTGGTAAGAGCGGAACACTGTCCGAAGCCATGAATAATGTAATATTTATTAACTGGTAAACTAACTATTAATAATTGGAAATGGTTGGGTTTGACAGTTTTTATTGTAAATTGTTTGTTTATATTTATTTGCAATCAAATAAGAGTCTTTAATATCTTTAAAATGGCATTAATATTTGTTTAGTTCTTAGAAACATATATTTTATAAGGAAAGTCAACACATTTCTTAAAATATTATTAGCATCTGTAATTTTAATATAAGCAAAGGAATATTTAAATAGGTTTGTTTATAAATTACTTCCTTTTCCTAAAAGATTTTTTAAAACTGAGGCTCTTAGCTTCTTTTTAAATTTCCAAATCGATTGAATACCCATTTTCTTGCTGTGCATCAACAACAATAACCATGGGCAGTGGCCAAGTCCCGTCTTAAGTCTTACCAACTCGCACACACACTCGCTCGTGATGAGTTGGCAATAATGAACTTGTTGTTGTCGCCGGCTTGAACTTTGTGTAGAAGCCAGAACAGCAGCAACATCAACAACATCAACAACATCAACAGCAGCAGCAACAAGAACTCATTAATGGGACTAGACACCGCCGGGCGAGTTGGAGTATCGATGACCATTTGGGCGTTTGGGTTCAGCAACTACTGCTGTCAGCGGCAGCCGCTTGTCAACGCCGCAACAGAAAGGTTACGGGTTAACAGAAATATGAGAATTTCCAGCTACCAATTCGATAATTGGAAATACTTACAGAAATGTTTGCTGCGAGCGCGCGAACAAATTAAAATAAATTATAAATTATTCAGTGAAAACTCGAACACGAACATGGGCCGATCCGGGGGCTGCACTAATAAATGAATTGTAAATGAGTCGTGAAAGGAACTAGGGCAGACGATGATGATCATGATGATGAAATGGAATGAATGATGAATTTATTTATGAAACAATTTGTTGAGAATCTTGTCGAATTAATTGAATAGGAAATTGTTATTCGTACAGGGAGGAAGGGAGGCTAGAGAATATTAGAGAATTGCGTGCGGGACAGATAGGTGTAACTAAGCCATTTGGCTGAGAGAAATCATTACATTTTATTGCCAAGGAATTAAGCCACTAAGTAACTGGCTGTGGCAAAAAAAAATAGAGTTTGATTGAGCAAAAGTGCGTTACGCATAATGGTTTTAGAGTCTTTACATCGTTTCTCATTATACTCCTTTACTCTCACTTTTATGATGGGCTGTCAATCAATCATCTTTACTTGTTTAAAATATAAAAAAAAATATATATATTTTAAAAAACCGAAGAGGTAATTTAAACCATTTTTTATTAAATTAATTGAGCCATGAGGAAAATGTCATGAATAATTTTCTGTAATTAATTAGAGATTTTAAGGGCTTACCTTTTTCAGTACCCCAGATTCATACACCTGCTTTTTGACTCTCACTATCTTCATTTTTTTTTTGGCCTTCCCAAATTGTTTTCCACTTTTCCTTTGTAAACTTTACATTCCCTTCTGTTCTGACACTGACCCACAGCGAGGCAAGCCATCGCCAGGCCATCCATCCCATCCAAGAGCCACCTGAGGCACCTGAGGCGAGTGTACACTCTAATCTGACAGGTATTTGATTTGATTTACCAAATAGAGAGGGACGGCGAGAGGCCGTGCTAGAGGGAGAGAGAATGCAAATATTTACACCCTATTTGTGGCGAGTATCTGTGTATTTGTAGTTCATTCCGGCACCCCACGACCACAGTCAAAGCCAGAGCCCCAGCCACAGCCACAGCCACTTGAGGCGACATCCAAGTGATGCCTTTTGTTGATCGAGTGCTTGCTACGCACTTCACTCTCTCTATCGTCCGCTCTCGCTCCCTCCTCCGCTGGCCCAGCTAGCCGCGTCCCCTTCGGACAACGGTGAACTGCTACAGATCATCTTTTGTATTCCAATGCTACTTTAACGCTCACGAAAAGCTCTTCTCGGCCGTCCCTCCTTTTATTTGGATATATAATTTTTTTTTTTACATTTTTTGTTTATCGGGGTTTCTGTTTTTCGGCTATTTGCTGGGCAGTGGCGATTAAATCACGGTCCAGCCCCGAAGAAGGCCACCGAAGATTTTTACACAGCGAAAAATATAAAGAGGAAATACTTATTAAGAATATAAATCAGTGCTTTTCAAAAGCCTATCCTAAATACATTTTTAATTACACTTGTAAAGAAAATGGGAAAGTCGCGCAAGCATATTTTGGTTTTCTTTTAAGATTTTTGTTATACCCTTGCAG
The DNA here is from genome assembly GCA_018904815.1 of Drosophila ogumai. Lineage (NCBI taxonomy): Eukaryota > Metazoa > Arthropoda > Insecta > Diptera > Drosophilidae > Drosophila > Drosophila ogumai. Next base: position 40 of record JAEIIJ010009083.1, on the reverse strand, counting down.
GGTATTATAATTTCAGTCAGAAGTTTGCAACGCAGTGAAG
>JAEIIJ010009061.1:0-11974 GCA_018904815.1 Drosophila ogumai | reverse complement strand
TACGACCCCTTCGTTAAACTTGTCTTTAATCTTTTTAAAGATTTCTCCAATTTCAACCACACGTGTCCCTATCTGGTGAGTTTTATTCAATTAAAATTAACTTATTAACGAATCTTATACATATTTAATTACAGGGCCTCCAGATGATTAAAGGATTGTACCTGAGGCCGGAATTATTATATCTCCCATTTCCGACTGGCGAATACATGCTAATGGTAAGGTGGTACTTTGATCAGAAACTTCAATTTGATACCAATGTCAGTTTTTTGTTCGTTGAGGATTTGAAGACAACATAAATAAATACTGCAACCTGATATCGTAATATTGCCATCCGCAATCCTATACATAGGAAGGGAAGGGAAAAAAAATGTTTCCTGGCAATGCTAGTTTCCAGGCTATATTATTTCAACCATAATAGGTTTAAAAAACTTTTTTCGTAAAAGTTTTAAGAACTTTACATGTATTTCCAGAGCCCGCATATTATGAAAGTATTATATTTAAAACCTAATGTAATAGATTCCAAAGAATAGTCCAGTATAAGGAAAACCTAATGATAAGTTTGTATATTATTAGCTGGCTTGACTCCGAATATATAGACGACTATTTACGTACATTTTTTTGAAATTCGATAATGTTTCTTAATTGCGCCGATAACTCATGAGCACTGCAAGAAATAGGACCGATTAACTAGCAATGTTTTCCACCCCCCTTCTTAGAAACTTTTATCAAATCGCTTATATTTGTTTTTAGCCTGATTACCACTTATTTGAATTAAAATGCGACAAACAAAAATCAGAATGAAAAACATATTTTGTGCGATAGTATCGCATGTGATACTTATCCCACACTAAACTATCGATAAAGAAAACTACGCTGCAAGCATCAGGATATTTTCCGCATCCAGAAACGGTCACATTCGCTCAAAATTTCGTACGGTCGTGGGTGGCGCATCGCGTTTTGCTGCCAATTAAACAAATACAAAATACTGTACAAGCGCCAGTCGAACCGAGCAAATAGCAAAAAGCGAGTGGAGCTCGCAGCCACCAGCAAAACAAGCGGAGACGTGGTTTTTGTTGTTATTGCGTTTTGGTAAGCAGCGTCGCTTACGTGCGTGTTTTGAGTTTCAGTGCGTTGGTGTTAGTGCTTTTCACCAGAAAAATGTTAATTAAAGTGCTGCCAAATCAAACAGAAAAGAATTTATACAATCGCAGTCGTGTTCAAGCCGAAATTTTGCAAAATGCGACGAAATCGCAGAGCTGAAGAAGAAGAAGAAAAAACGAAACTGTGTTTGTTGTGCGGGGGGTGCTCATCTCCTCTTCCTCTCGCTTTAACGTTCTCTTTCACCCTCGCCTTCTCTCTCGCTCTCGCTTCGCAAAGTGGAAGTGGAAAAACCAGCGACAGTAACAACAAAAATAGCTGTAGCAGCAGCAGCGTGTGTCTGAAATCGTACACTCTCAGCTCAGAACTCTCCGCTGTTAAATTGTATTTCAATAATTGTTAAAGCAGCAGTTGAAACAACAAGAAAAGGCATTTTCGCAAAAACAATTCAAGCAAACGACGTACGACGCCCTTTGCGGGGCAGTTGTTGTGCTTGTTGTTGCACTGGCGCTGCCACCTTGTTCGATTTTATGCTGCTGTTGTTGCTTTTGTTGCCTTTTTATCGCATTAACAATTTGAAAACTGCCTTCGCTGCGCTGTTGCTGCTGTGCTATTGTTGTTGTCGCAACCGCTGTCTTTTGTTTGTGCAAAAGTGTGTTTAATATTTGATTTTCGTTTGTGTCTCGCCTCCATCGAATAATCAGCTGCTTGCAACGCCCCCAGAATCGGAAAATCTCTATGCACAACTCAGTGAGTGCGCGCGGGTGTTTTTTCTAATTCATAGGTGAGTCCAATCAAGAGAATTTGCTTAATTTAAGTTTTGTTTTTTGATAATCTAAGTGTTCAATTACTTTTAGAGCCAAACACCTAAATTTTTGATTTTATACTTTTTAATCAGATTATAAATACATTAAAAAAGGCTATTTGCATTAAAAATACCAATATGAGACTTTTTAAATCAGTAATATTAATTCACATTGGCTTTTACTTCTTGTATTTAACTGAATTAAATAAATTATATATTTTTCGTAATAGCATTTGCATTTTCCTAAATTTAATTGGGCAGAATAAATCCACACCCATACAATGTGTATTTTATCCCAGTGTTTTTTTTTCGACACAATTTTAACGGAAAATTATTTAAAAATTTACAAATAATTTTTAATCCATCGAATCCCTTTCATATTTATTCGCGATTTGATTCTAAATTTATAGAAACTGTCATCTTCCAGTTAAAAAACGTGGCAGGCATTGGTAATTTTAGCCTAATTTGTCATGCATGCCAAAGTCGATAACAAATCCCCGTCACATATGCGATGAGGCCTCAATCCACGCGCTTAACTTTGTAAAATATGTTATGTTCATTGGAGGAAATGGCTAAAAATAGCCGAACATGGAGGAGGCAGGCAGCTCCGAAAGGCTCGAGTTCGGGCTTCGACTTTGGCTTCGGCTTTGGGATTCGAGGACGCGCCTTGCCTTGGGCCTTGGCTGGGCATCTGAGCTTGAAATGAGCAATTCAATTTGCCCGTCGGTGGTATTTCCTCCATTCCGTAGCCAAAAACGGTTGGCGAGTGCGAAAAATGTTGCGATAATCAAATCAAATCAGCGCACCAATGAGGTTAAACAGGGGAGGACAACCCTGAATTGGTCGTTCAGGAATATGACTTCGTCTGCCTCTCTAATGAGGATGCATTCAATTAAATTCAAATTTTTCACTTGCATGTGGGCGCACACAGTTCTACAGTTTGGTTTATCTATATGACACGAGTGGAAATTCTGTATATTTAGTAAAGCAGATGCTGTCTGAGAACACATCGTTATCGTAATCCTTTAAACAGTTGATTTAGTTGGATATATAGGGGGTTAAGCTTACATAATGGCTTCTTAATTAGTTAAATTGTATAAGCTAATGAAAATAAATAAAATATTAACTAAAATGTAACCTCCAGAATGCCAGACTGATGATTCTCAAAATCGCAAGACTGTCTTTAATGAGAGTGGCATTCTTTGGTAGATCCCTCAGAGAGTGCAGATCTATGTTCTTCAGCTGTTCAATCAAACCCCATAATGCATTTATCGTTTGCCGGAAAAGATCAATTTGTAGACCAGGACCGACGCCGGTTGGTTTGTTGCAATTAAATTGCTTAATTACTTTGCTCTCAAATGCTCGAATGACAATCGAGTAGTGCAGCAACAGATACAGATACTTAGTTGTACAAAGGTTGCAGTATTAATTCCCTGTTCTGCAACAAATATAGGGTTCAAAACTCTTGGAGCAACCCAGTTCCCAGGGCCAGTTAGGGAGAAGAAATGGAACGGCCAGATGAAGAAGTAGGATGAATAGAAAGGGGAGGAAGGGGCAACGAGCTTGCGGAACCAGTCGGACAACATTTGGCGATTTGAATGTCGCTAAGAAGATGGAAAGCAAAGCGAACAATTCTCCCTATGCCCGCAATGTATCTAAGTATCTTTGGATCTACATGTATTCGTGTTTGTTTCCTTGTCTTTGTGCAATTCAAGTTCATAGCGTTTTTTCGTCAGTCGCTGAAAGAAGCTCGCCAAAAAACATAAGATACAGCAGAGTAGAGAGATACAAAGAACAGCTGGAGTATCTCCTTGGCATATAGAAAGAAGGCATATACATTTCTCAGTCTTCGACTTTCTTGGGATTTGCTTTCTTTTCACAGTTTTTCTCTTTTTGTACTTATATACATATTAGATGTGTACATATCAAAAGAAATGATTGGCCTTTTTTCGGGCGAATTGTTTATATAAACCGAAATAAAGTGTGCGAATGTGTGGGCGTAGAATTTGATTGTTATTATAATTATTAAAGTGGTTTTCTGGTTTGGAATACGCACTTAAAGAGATGTACATTTTTCTGTTAATTTAAATATCTTTATGGAAATGTATCCCATTTTGTATACAAGCTTGCTGTTTAATCCTGATGCATTTAAAAAAAAACATAATCATAGAAAATCTCTGTCTAATCCTTTTTCTCTGCTTTGGTGTCAGTTTCCCTTAAATTTGTATTCCTATTACATTCCTTTTTCCCTATCAGCAGACTCGACAGTCTCTCGGTAGTCATTACCTATCGTCAACTATGCTCATTATGAACACCTCAACGTAACTTGCATCATCTTTGGCTGGCAGGTGGAAAAAATGCTTCCGACTTCCGTGTGAATGCTACATTTTCTGTGTTGCTTTCCGTTGCGTTGCGTTGCCTCAAAGGCAAAACAAGTCACTTGGTATTTCCTTGGCGTCGCCGAGGACGACAAACCACCCCAAACACCGCACTGAAAACAGCGGCAAACACCACAACAACAGCTTATTGATTTTCTACAACAACTTTGTGATGTTTAAACAGCAAATTAGTTCAGTTTGTTTGCCTGTCGTGTGCCGACCACGCGTCAAATGAGTTTTTCCACTGCGGAGCAAGGGAGGGGGGTTCCTCGTGACGGAGGAGAGTGGGAACCACCACATTCATTCATTCACCTGTGGGCGACACGCCTCGCTTGCTTCCAGGAATCGCCTGAGCTCGTGGACAGGTGTAACAACTTTCGGGGGTTGACATGCAAATTATAAAAAGGAAATTTCAAAGTGGACAGAGTGGAATGAATTCGTTTTTTTGGGTGGTTCGGGTAAAATCAATTATTTTGTTTGTGGGTCAACATTCTTCCTTCGCCCCCACCCCCTTTGTGTTACGTTACGTTGGGTAATCCACCTCAAAGTTTTTACTTCACGTGGGAGTGTGTGTGTGTGTGTGCTGGCCCCCCTCTCTCCTTTCTCCGCTCTTTTAAGGGGGCGCTGAACTTTAAAAAGCGACCGTTTACACTGCACTACACGACAGACAGACATCTGGCGATTCACCGCTCACTGCACTCGAGTCCTACACTAATTTGCATTTTTGGCGAACCCAGCATTCCCGCCACCGCCTGCGCTTGGTATTTTGAAATATCGTGTGCTGTCTTTTTTTTGTTGATTTCGTGTATTTTTAGCTTTGCGTCTGATAAAAAAGTGTTCAGAGAGCGGCAAATTCTGTTTCTCCTTCATTTTAGCCGCTTCCGTTCGGTGGCGTTACGCTCGACTTCTGGCCGATATCGGAGGAAGCGCGTGCTGGTCTTGGTTCCGGTCTGAAATAGAAGAGCTTCTATAACATTCACAAGAGTTGGGATATGCAAGAAAGGGGAAAAACTTAATTTTATACAGGCATTACTTTTGATATGTTTTATTTATAAATATTTATAGGTTGATGTAAGTTTACTTTAAAATCTTTTTGAAAGAATTTTTACTAAGAAGTTAACCTATTCCATTTTGTGTATTAAGTATTTCGTTTTCTTTATTATGGTACATTACTTTCATAGTGATATGTTTTTCTACATTACTGTCTCTCCTTTTCTTTCCAAAAACAAAACCAATCATAGATCTAAACTCGATTCAAATTACTTTCATTTTATTTGATTTCTATTCTTAACAATCCCAGCTCTGAACTGATTTTGTCAGCTTCAAGTAAGTTAGCTATTTATTCGTTTCTCTTGTCCAATGATCTGCCTCAGCTCCACTGTATCTCGGTGGCTTATTTGCATGTGATTTTAAATTCGAATTCCAATTCATTGTTTGTTGCCTTTCAGTGCTTTTGCACTCGCAAACTGAAAACTGGAAACAAGTTTTGGGCTTTTATTTTGGTCTTGCTCTAATTGCTTTAAAGTTTTTGGAAATCGTTTCGCATTAACATAATATATGTGTAGGGTTGTTTTTATTAAATGTCTGTCTGTCTGTCCAGGTGTTTTTTCTTCTCTCCGTTGTCTCGCCTGAATATTCAAAATTCGATTGTGCATTTTTATTAGCCAAGGTCGTTTCGGTTTGTTGAATGCTCGCTGGGATTAATTCGTATTTTTGGAATCTTATCAGTTAAGATTAGCGCTGTGTGTATAATCAAACGATTTTCGTATTACCTTATCATTACCGGGTACTGTCTTTTCCGTTATCTTTCGTTTCGTCTTTATCGGAGGAAACAGTCACACATTCTCTCGTCTACACCGAAGCTGGGTTCGGTTTGTTATTATTATTATTTTATAGCCATTGTTTGATTTCAAGCTGTTTGCGTTTTTTAATAGCTTTTTTTTTCTTTTGTTCCAACCTCTCTTATCTTACCCTAGGTACACATGCCCATAAAGTGAGTTCCTTGTAAATAAATTGTCGCTGACTAAATGTTTTAAGTGCAAAAAGATATCGATACGATCGCCGAGGAGTCTAAGATAAGGGCTTGTAAATTGTGTGTACACTTTATCGGTGTACTTATAAAAATTTATTGCTTTAAGAGATAGTTTAAGGGGAATTTTTTTTTTTTTTTTGGCAAGATAGAAATTAGCTTCCTAGAATATTTTTTTGGTTTGTAGTATCGAAGTTCTTTATTTGTATTGATAAGCTATACAAAGCGACATTCCAAAGTCGTCTCTAGGTCGGCTTGACGGGATTTGTTGGCAGTACATGCCGTTAATGGGACACCTAAATATTCAAATGAACTTTGGTAGTCACAATGCCATGACATTTCCCACTATGGTCTCACTCTTGTAGTGAGCCTTTTCTTCGTGTGAAGTGTACACTTACGACATTTTGCCGTTTTAACTGTGAGAAACTTTGACGTGCTTTCTTCTTGTGCCTCTTTCCCTGGCTGAAAACAAGTTCTGTCTGCTTCTCATTCTGTGCTGAGTTTTGGTCTTCCGTTTTTGTGGTGGCAACTGTTTAGCTTTAGCGGCGCTTTTTTCTATTCGCCGCCGTCCGTCTGTTTTGGAGGTTATTTTATTTCAATTGCCCAATATTAATTTCTTCAAGCGTGAACTACAAAGGCCACAACAAAAACATATACACCCATACACCCATATAGTGTATGATTATGTTAATTTTAGTTTGCGCAAATATTTCCTGTTTTTGTGGCACATATTTAAACTTGGACCTAATAAATGGTGTGTAAATTTACGAAATTTGGAGGGAATGGTGGAGCAAAAGGTTCTTAATTAAGTTCGAAAAAAAACCCTATTAAATCAAAACTCACTTGACTACTTTTAAAAAGGCTGATTTTATTGGCACCTTGACAATCTTTGGACCGGTCCATGTAGCAGATATAAAATAGGGTTTTGCCTATTTTTAGGATTTATTAAAGAAAACTACAGCTTGTACTAGTTAGTAACAATTATTTATAATTTGTTTTTTAAAGGTGGTTTATACCTGAGTATACCTTGTATTTCTCTTTACAACTAGGACAAGGCCGCTTGGTGTCCAAAAAATGTTTACAACAACTGTTGCCGTTTTCCAAAATGGAACTCAGTGAGTGGATGTCAGGAGAAGTGGGGACAAAAAGGAGGTTTAATACTTCTAGCTGGTTTGCTACTGTCATTTGATATTATTGCAAGCGCTTCGAGCTTCTGCTTTTGCTGTTTTTGCCTTTTAAGTGCATTTTACACACACACACAGAGAGAGGGAGAAACGTAGACCGCTTCGGGGGTTGGGGGTACAGGTGTGCGTTTATGAGCGGCTGGCGGTTTGCGGATCGAGGCGTGGCAGAGGCAAGTGCAGCAAAAGTTTGCACAAAGATGGGGCGTCGGAACTTGTCGAGTGTCTGTCTGTTTGCATCAGAATGTGTGTCTGGTAACTCAAGGACGTTGGCTGTTGTCTTTCAACCGTCCCGCCCTCGAAAAAATAAACCCTGTCTTTCCCGCCCGCTGCTCAATGTTATTTTGTGTCGTCGCCTGGTCGGTGATTCCCCAGCTCGTCGCTGGCTTTTAATTAAGTTCGGAAAAGTTACTGAGTGCAGTGGAGGTTTTTTCTCAGCTCTGATTTCAGTGGATTGAAGTGGAAGATGATATGGTTTGGAGTGATTTAATTGGATCTGCCGAAGAGGGAATTTTGCAAGGCGGAGAGAAGGGTTTCTACGAAAAATCTTTACAAAATAGAATGCCAGATGAAAAGAAATTACATTTAATTTTTTTGAAATTTAATAAAAGTTTTTGCATCCTGTTTAGCCGTTCCCGTTTAATCCAATATTAAATTTACCTTTTAGTAATTATAAGTTTTTTTTTTTTTAATTAAAATAATTTAACGACGCAATAAATAGTCCCTTCTAGTTAAAGAACCCACGCTGTAAGCAGAACCCTATCTAAGGTCGACGCTACCCAGCTTAAATAAATATTAAAAACTTCACGAAAAAAAATAGTAAATAAAAACCAGTTGTGGCTCTCCTCTCAGCACGCCTGTGATGTCTTTGGCCTGTGTCCGGCCTTCCTCTTTGCTGCTTTTCGTTCGCCAAGTACACGCAAAAATTAAATTGGCTAAAAAAAGGAATCACATATAATTGTAGATATTCAAAAAACCTAATAAGAATACAATATATTTGGCAAAATAAAATAAACTCTTGGAAATAAAACAAATTTCCATTCTTTCTTTATATTTGTAAGTAATTATACATATTTCTATATACATTTTTTGTAGTGTAGCCTGGATTCTTGGCCCCCGGCCTGTGGCTACTGTAATTCAATCATTTTTCACGCAGACTAGCTCTCATAGCCTCTCCAACTAAGTTCGCAACCAGTTTTGGAGCCGGACACAAGTGCGGAATAGGCGGAAAATCTACTTACTTGACTGCAATTTCAACGCATTTGGACTTTGATTATAAATAATATGGGAGAGCTGGCTGTGGTGTGTTGGAATGGGAAATGAAACTTTGCGGTTGCTTGGTCAACGAATTGTTATTAATTTAACTCTACAGATATGGAAGGGTTAAAGGCCCGCAAAAATGACTTAATTTCATGGTCTTAACGAGCCAAAAAATGCAAGTCGCGTTTGTGTATATTTCCCATTCGAAACGCGTAGATAAATCACTTTAAAAATAGACCAACCACTAGGTGTTTCTCCCCGAGTCTTTTTTAAATTAAATTCGCTTTTTTGGGGTTTCAAAAATAGATGGGGAGGAATAGCAGCGAATGGACGAAGTCAAAACCTAAAGTTGGGCAAGATACAATTTTGCAAATTTCCTTTGTGGGTGCGTGTCGTTGTCTCGTCGTGTTTCAGACTCTCTTTTCTCAGTCACGAACGCTGCCTAATGAGCTCCAATTGAATGGTATATTTGGTTGGTATTTGGGCCAGACCGATTCAGCAGGGATCCCCGACAAATTCAATTTATATTTTGTGGAATTTTTGATAAGTTTTCTTTTGTAAAACTACCAAGAAATAGGTCGCAAAGAATCTTTAAATGGCTTCTCAAATCCATGCTGTAATATATGATTTAAATCGAATAAAAACAGCAAACTTACGAAAGTCAGATTTTCCCATAAGGCAACCCAAAAACTCTGTTTAAACTAAAAAACAAAGCTGTTTTTTGTGTTCGGATCAGAGTCAGGGCCAAGGTTTCCGCATTGGTATGCACAGCGTGAACAGAAACCAACGACATTCTTAAATCATTGCTATGGGTATTTATTTTTTTTTCGGTTGTCCCCCGACAAAAGTTTAAAATGCAGAGCAAACCGAATCGGAGGGAAAATCCCCATCAAGTCTGATAGTCGCCGAATGCAGTTGTCTGATTTGTTGGACGAGGTGTGCACCCTTCACACTGGTTCACCTTCCACAATGCCAGCCACTGTGCTCCGGACGCTGATGCACTTTCTGGTCCACTGCGGGTTGCAATCCTCTATTTGAGTTTATTTTTTAACGCGCTCTGTCAATTTCAATGGTAGTGGTCGTGGGAACGTCGCAGTTTCTATTTGGTTAAGCCAACAAAAATAAATTTCAAACCAAAACTAAAACCCAACAAAAGTTTTTTAAATTAAATAGCTTCCGCCTTTTGGGCTTGTCCACTTGTTGTTCCTCTCTCAGAGTGGAGGATGATGATGATTGGCGAGATGTGGGGCACTGGAAAGCCGGAAAGCTTTTTGCTGATGAGTTTGTTCGTGTGTAAAAAAAAGTCAAACAAAACCGAAAAAAACACCCAGCTAGTGACGAGAATTATTCGTAATAGAAAAACCGAGAAGCGCAACTTTTACTTGGGTTTCATTTATTTACGTACGGTTGCACTTATTTCCCCCAGTCTATTATTTGCATCTAGAGGACCGAGTTTTTAAGCTGGGAATAGAATATTTGTTCAGCTTTGAGTACCCTTAATAGGGCTTTCCCGACTAAAGTTTTCATTTAGTAATTAATACTAAAGAGAGTGGGTGGGGAAATAATCCACTATAAATTATTATATATGACTCAAATAGGGCAATAAATTTATAGAATTTATATAGACATTTTCCTTGTTTTATAAATTTACCAAAGAAAACATTAATTAGAATAAATGGTTAAGATAGACCTTCTTTCTTAAATAATGATACTCATTCCATGAGCCCTTAACACACTAATACCATAGTATTAAGGCCCCTACAGCAGCATAACTAACAACTAAGTGACAAACAAGTTAGCGCCAAAGTTTTAGTGCAAATATAAACAAAAGCGCGCACCAAATCCAAAGCCACTTGGCGGAAATGACAAAAATGTCAACAAAGTTACAGAAATTAATGCCGAAACGGAAGCCATAAATAGAATTACTTAACGGGGGGCGAAGTAGGAGAGGAATGTGCCATCGATTAGAGCGCCTCATAAGGCTTTGCCACGCAATTAAGGCATACAAAAATTTCCATTCCTAAAGGATGATGAAAAGAGAAGTCTTACAGGTGGATTCAGGTAGAATTTATTTGAAAATTTCTAGTTTTACAAGACAAAATAAAGTAAACATTGCAAATTCTTTGATAAACATTACATCTTATAATTTATTAACTCATTTTCTCAATTTTTATTTCGATATAAATCAGCATCAGTCTTGGAAATTCCAATTGGCTCATCGATTCCAAAAATATCAACAGTATACATTTGTATATTTGTACCAATTCTCTCGAGAAACCAAGAATCGTTTTGGCCTGACTAAGCCATTCAAAAACATTATTTTAGTAGAGATGCACTTTTAGTATATTTATCTCAGTCGTGCTTCCGGGGCACTTTGATGTGGGGGAAAATGTTTAGAAATTCCAACACATCAAATTGGATTTTTATTAACAAGTATCGCCTACAGACGCTTAGCGAACAGCAGCTAAATCCGTCTTCGCCAGCTCTCATTTTGTAAGGAGGGGGGAACGTGGCGGCATTCTCTGTCATAAATTTACTTTCGAACTTTGTCGCTCCGATGGGATGTGTTTTTGAGTGCCCAGAAATTTATTATGTCACTTTTCTATATTTAAACCTAAAGCTGCTATCAATGTGTGTTTAAGAAACTGACATTATTCGCCTTCGTAATCTCTCTTTTTCTTTCCGCCCGATCTGCTGTGTGGGTTTCAATTTTCATTGGCGAAATCATCTCGAGCGCCAGAACAAGTTTATTTTGTATCTTTTAAAGTGAAAATCTGTAGAAAGTTTCAAGCACAGCGTTGGAGCGACAAAAATGGAAAAGAAAAGCAAAAGAGTTGAAACAATTGTCATCCAGTCAGTGGCAAAAATGGCAATTAATTTGGTGTAAGATTTAAAGGCAGACAACTTCATGCTATAAAGTAGATTGTTACACTTTCGTTTTCCCCAAAAAGATACGAGCTAAACGAATTGTAGCTGCCTGGTGATTATAAAAAAGCTACCTAATAAATACTCAATCTACCAACACAAGTTTTAATATGAATTTTAGCCAACAAGTTGTCTCTTCTTTCACTCTGCTACTCTTTTGGCTTCGCTTCAGGGATTTACAATTTGATTTGCACTAATAATCAACATCGGTCCCTTTTTGTCGCTGCCGTTTCAATTGTTTGCAATCATATTATTTTCTTGTACGATCATTTTTGCCATTAGCAGAGGCATTTTGAAA